>VUQR01014039.1:11982-37283 GCA_015108515.1 Hemichromis elongatus | reverse complement strand
TCTGTCACACAGCACTCCTTCCCCTCTCCTCTGTCTTCATCCCTCCCTTCATCCCTCCATTCTTTCACACCGCCTTGTCATGTTGTCAGTCAGAGCAAGGATGTGTCACTCCTGGAGAGAGCTGCTTAGCACCACTGGAGCTCAGCTGAGCTCTGTTTCTTTCTTTGTGTTTGTGCGTCCGTTTGAAGGTTGTGATGGAGGTTAGGTTACAAAAAAACACGTAAATGTGTATCTTGTGTAGTGGGGGTGTAAAGAATATATATACACTATTCGAGGCAGTTGTCTTTGTCGTGAACTCTGTGTTTCTAGTGTATTGACATATCTTTGTGTTTGCACTTGTTTGTATGTATGTGTGTATTTACAATAAGGATGTGCATGACTGACTGCGTGACATCTTGCATGTCAGCTGTGATGTTTTCTTTGAACTGCCTCTGGAGATCCCTTCAAGGATGCATCCTGTCACTTCTAAATGCTAGACTTTCCACAGGAGACGTGAATAGAGCTGTGTGTACTGTATTTTATGATTAGACAGGCAGTATGCATAGGGTTGGGCTGCCTTGTGAAGTGACAGTGAACATCTTCATAGCTGATTTTGAAAGTGTATTGTATGTGCTGTTGATTTACAGGTGCTTTCTATCTGACAGTACAAACTGAAGATAAGCTAAATCATGACAATTTGAAGAGAGACCTCTTTTAAGGCAGGACTGTGATTTTGTGTGAAGTAACATGCTTGTGCATTCCTCCACACCTGCAGGTGGCGGTACAGGCAGCCAGCAGACCATTCTCCATGAGGAGCAGTAGAAGATGCCGGCTCTGCCAGCACTGCTGCTGTCAATACACTTCCTCTCCTTCCTGCTAATCACCATGCCGCCACGCTCCCTCAGTCAGGCCCCTCTGCTCTCCTCTGTCCGCATGGGTGAGTGGCCACCTGTCCTGCCATATCCACATAAAGGGGCCAAAAGAGTCTCAGCAAAGACACACTTCTTTTTTTGTTGTTGTTGTTCTTTTTTGGTTCTCCAGACCTGCGCCCACCACACGGAACAGTAAAAGATAGTATGTGAAGTACTTCAAGGCAAACCTGCTTAAAATAAATTTTCTATTTGTTATTTGTAAAACTAGTTTCCTAGTTTTACTCTTATGAGTTGTTAGACAAATAGACAGAAGTAAATACAATTTAGTACAATACAATATTTTTTTTTATCTCTATATGTGGAAATTGCAGAAATTCTACTTTCTTTTCAGTATTTGTGAGCTATTCAAAGGATGCTGTCAATCAAAGCACTATAAACTCCAAACACCGCAACTCATCCATGCTCAAAATTAATATCATGGCAAAAGGAAGCTTCTTGAAGACTGTTCCATCCATCCATCCATCCATCCAGTTTAATTCAGTTCAGTTCAGTTCAATTCATGAACTACAAAGTTACAACAGCAGTCACCTCAAGGCACTTCTTTATATTATAATGTAAAGACCCTACAATACTACAGGAAAAAGGGAAGAAAATCAAATAACCCCCTTTGTGCAAGCACTTGGCGACAGTGGAAAAGAAAACCTCACAAAAAGAGACATCCAACAGAACCAGACACAGGCAGGGCAGCCATCTGTGTGGAGTAGAGGGAAGAGAGAAAGGACAAAAAACCCACACTGTGGAAGGGAGCCAGTGATTAATAATACTAATGATTAAATGCAGAGTGGTGTGTAAACACATAGCGAGCGATCCATCCAATCATCCATCCGTCCATCTTCTTAAGTACCTACCTTAATAATGCAAGAGGAGGTATACAGCCTAGAGGGGTTCCAAGTCTATCACTGGGGCTAAAGGTGTGCCAGCATATGGTAAATGTGTAAGGTAATGTGAGCATCCATGTACAGATGTGTGCAGTGGCCTTGCTTTCAGATTCATAGTTAGTAGCGGTACACTTGGTTGCTTCCTTATTTCCCACAGCAGATGGAGCCACATGGGCTCCAGCATTAAGAGTCCACTAGCCTGTGACCCTCAGAGGCTGAGTTTGTGTCTCAAACTAGGGGCCACTGAGCCACTTAGCTTTATCATTAATAAAACAGCATCATATTTACTGAAAAAACATAAATAATGATAATATATGTCATCTCATGTAGCGCTGGGAAGCAAATAAAATAAGCACATTTTCCAAAATGTTTAATTTATGATGTTGTTTGGATCTGGCACACAAACTAATCTGAACAAGGACGAGTACTTCATTCCTTTGGCAGTCGGTGGTTGTGATCCCTTTATCAGCCCCTCTTGTCCACCCACATCTACATGACGACGGATAATATCGTTAACTCGTCTTCCAGCTTTACGCCTTGTTATGTTTTTAGCTTTCTCCTCACCTCCTCACCACTCTCCCACTCTCCACTGCCCTCCATCTTCATCATACCATCCATCCATCCATCCATCCATCCATCCATCCATCCATCCATCCATCCATCCATCCATCCATCCATCCTCTCCTCTGCTTCACCTATCTTTCCTTCCCTTTCTACCTCTCTAGCTGCAATCCTGGATGACCAGTCTGTGTGTGGGCGTGGGGAGCGGCTGGCGCTGGCCCTGGCCAGGGAGAACATCAACAGCGTGATGGAGGGTCCAGCTCGAGCCCGCGTGGAGGTGGACATATACGAGCTGCAAAAAGACTCCCAGTACGACACTACAGACACCAGTGAGTGGTGTGAGAATGACTACTGTAGCAAAATTACAGTCCAGCAAACACTATTGTCCACTGGGACATAATGCCCCATAAGCACCGAGAGTGAATGCTGGGGATACAAGAAGGTTTTACTGGTAGTCTTGAATATTAACAGTAATAGTAACAAATAGAGAGAAGAACTAAGAGCAACGATACTGCAGTACTTTAATTCTAAAACACTTCAGAAATGTGCTGTTATAAAGTTATAAATACATAAGATTGTATTTTCTAAATCGCTGCCCCTTTAAAAACAAAATCCTCAAATGATACATAGGGTGATAAAACACCAGCACTTTCATGCGATTAGGAGCCAGTAAGGGATTTTGCTGATTAGTTTACATGTCATTGGAGACCAGTAATGGGCCACTAAGACTGTCTCATTAAAAACAGTGGACCTGTGCCCTCCAGTAACAGCTGGCACTGTGTGCTGTGCAAGCCATGATGAAAACAAATCATCAAATACTAATACAGATCAGCAGTACAGGCAAACAGAACGCAGCAGAGAGGCTGCTTCATGAAAATTGTATTGATATAGAGAGTGTGCAAAGACAGAAGGAAGTACCGCTGAATCCAACCACCGAAGAGATAGAATCCCTGCTCCTGTTCTAATCGGTCAGCGACCCTGCCACAAGCTACTGGCAAAATGTCTATGTGCGCTTGAGAAGGGTTGTGTACATATGTGCATGCTTGAGTTGCAGGGGTGTGTGTATGTGTGTGTCCTTGACCAATGGGCAGGAGACTCTGACAGGCTTGTTTGCTCAAAGCTCTTTTTTGGTCTGTGGATCAGAGAGCTCGTCATCTTACAGCTACAACTGAGGCGCGCATGCACACACTCAACCCACACAGGCGTTTACACATGCATGCACACACAAACTCTCTCTGCAGACGCTTATGCACATTCACACACAAACACAATATGAGTATATACTGTAAGCTAACGCACATGCGTACACACATTCGCAGGCAGCGGTGAGCTACTGAGACGGGCTCATTGGAATCAATTAATACAACAAGCTAATGGTCAGTAAAGGAAAAGAATCACAGTTTAGGCATCAGGCATTTTTGATGTGTCTGTGAATAATTTTTAGGTGGATTCACAAAAACATTGTCAATAAAAAAAGAGCTCAGCAGGCATTTTGAGAGAGAGAACAAAAATCTGCCTCTCAGCGAATAGCATTCTCAGTGTTGCTTACACGATATGGACACAAGCATTGGGCTACACCTGTTAATCTTTGAATTTAGGGTTTTTTTTATGCCACAGGTGTATAAAATCAAGCCCCTAACCACGCAGTCTGCCTTTACAAACATGTGAAAGAATGTGGTGTTCTAAGTGTGGTATTGTAAAGATGCTACCTTTGCAAAAAGACAATTTATGAAATTTCATCCTGCAAAGTGGAAGTGTTTAGGAACCACAGCCACTGAGCCACAAAGCAGTAGACCACGTAAAGTTACAGAACGGGATAGTTGAGTGCATAAAAGTCAAAAAGCTTTGCTGACTTAATAACTGCAGAGCTCCAAATGTCCTGTGACATTAACCATGTCTGTCATGGTTACTGGTCAGTAGAAAGTTTTGATTTTAAAGGGAATGTTTAGGAAACAAGTCTAATTCTTGGCGTTGATTCCCATATATTGAGCTATATACTCAATATGACATCTAAACCTTGAACAGATTTACAAACCCTGCATTTATGTGTTCCCAGGAAATTATACACATTACACAAGCCTCCTCAAGCTGTTCGTCTGACATCACTGTTCATGTGCTTTTAAGCCTAAATGTGAAAACCATATAGAAGCTAAAATAAGATGTTGTCATTTTTTAACAACATTATTGTTTATTGTTCTATAGGTGTTTCCAAGGAAACAACTGCCTTGGCTGAGGTGTTGTCAAAGTTACGGCTAATAAATAACTTTCCAGCTAACCACGGGAACTTTATATGGATGCAAAGTAAAGTTTATAAGTTTATGCCATTATTAGAAATGAAATGTTTGCAAGAAAGTTGATATTTATTAAATTAGTTTATTTTTTTTTAGACTCCGCAACATATTTACTCTTCTGCCATGTTTTTATCTATTGCTGTGCCAACTTCTGACTCAAGTTGGCATTCTTAAGGGTCACTTGCCACTTTTATGTTTTATGGGGTTTATCTGCAGGCATGAAATAGCAACTTGTTTTTTTTTTTTACACTCTTGCTTTGATATCTGGGATCATTTCTGGGAACTAATCAGCTAGTCTGCTTATGTAGTCTCAGTGAATGGTTGCCATTCCCGCTGTGAGCATACCGGAAAGCAGATTTCTAGTTTGAGACTTCCTTTTTACATGTGGTGGGAATTTTTTTTTCATAATTCCATATCCCATGGTGTAGTGGTTTACATAGTTACCTAATAACAGAAAAGTCCTTGGTTTTATCCTGGGAGGAGAGAAAAATCCCTTGAGAGTTGTATCAGGAGAGTCATCTGTTGTAAAAATCTGCCAAATGAAAGATGCGCAGCTACCTGCTGTGATGACCCCATGTGAATAAGGAAGCAGCCGAAAGTGGCTTTTAATGGAATGCTAAAGAATCCCCAAATGATAGTTGATGGCTTTGAGATTGCTTTGCGGAAATCTTTTGTCCTCTACGCTTACTCAGACATGATTGGTCAACAATAAAAGCCAGAACACTTCAGTAAATCAGAAACTCTTATGCTTGCCTACAGGTTGCATATGTGCTCATATTCTTTATAGAGAAGCTAGAGTGGAAATTTTCATTACATTTCAACATAGTTTGATACCTGGCAGAAGAAAGTGGATAAATATCTTCCCCAAAATATCCAGTTACCACGCCCCCTTTTTTAAAACCATTTCTTATATGTGTTAGTGTATTGTAAACAGGAAACTGTGACTGGAAAACATCACGAAAAATAGAAAATATAAATGTAAACATGGCAACTAAAATTAAATAAATACACAGTTATAGCAAAGACATCTGTTGGGGTTTTGAAGTAGTGAAACCAGCAGTATGCTTCATTGTACTGCAGAAATAGTGTTTACTTGAGCCATTCTTGAGCATTGAACTCTTTGAGTTAATCGTCAGATAATTTCATGAATACTTAATGTAATAGACAAATGTGTAAAGCTGTTTCTCCCACACTAATGTCCTCCTCCAAACAGGATTAAAATGCAAACTGGCGTTTGTTCATCGAAGCCGACCACCAGTCTGTTAGTATTGTTCTGATTCCAGTGGTACACTACAGTTGTCTTGGAAATCATTAAAGCCGTTAAAAATGACTATCTAAACAAGTGAATAATAGCAGCAGGCATCCCGTGGGCTGCCCTGTTGTTGTCCTCGGAGGATTTCCCTCAAAAATAAATCAGATTATAATGAGGCAGATTGTGCTGCAACAATACAATGAGTGGTTAAACTGAAACATAATGCGTCCTCTGAGTTCTTGGTTGCATTTAAATTTCCACGCTTTTCCCCCTGACTGCAGCCCCTTCTGTATGCTAACGTAGCGCTGCCGTCAAAACAAAGCAGAAGAAAAAGGTGCATGTCTGCTTATGCACTGTTTATCTCCTTTTTGTTTTTTTGTTTCCTTTCAGTGTGTCAGATTCTACCCAAAGGCGTTGTCTCTGTGATAGGTCCCGCCTCCAGCCCCGCCTCTGGCTCTACTGTCAGTCACATATGTGGGGAGAAGGAGGTGAGCGTGGAAGATAAACACACATAGCTGGTCTCATAGCTTTTCACATCCTATTTGCTACCATTGCTGCTCATGTAGGTCTGATGAATGTTGACTTGCTTGTTCTGTTTCTTCTGATACAATTAAGCTTCACCCACTACTTTGTGCTGCTTTCTTATTTCTTTTTATTAAATACATTTTTTGCGTAGGTCCCTCCGTTTTCTGCCCTTCCCACCATTCTCAGCCTCTAGCTACTCTAATGAATCATCCTTAATCACCACAGATCTGTGTTTTCTTCACTTTCTTATTAGTTTCCTCTCCTCTCATCAGATCCCTCATGTAAAAATTGGACCCGAGGAAACTCCTCGCCTGCCCTACCTGCGCTTTGCGTCTGTTACTCTGTACCCTAGCAACGAGGACCTGAGCCTGGCCATAGGAGCCATCTTGCGCTCATTCAGCTACCCCTCAGCCAGCTTGGTCTGCGCCAAGGCTGAGTGTAAGTACATGCTGCGTGTTGTATAGTTAAACAGTTTATTATATGTGACTGGGTGGTTGTGTTTGTATTTAGGTGGGTGTAAATGCATCGGCTGTGTCGCTGCGTGCCTGATTACCTCACGTACTGTATGTGTGTGTTTGTGTGTATGTGCAAATTGCTCTGTGGGAGTGTTGGCAGATTCACTGTTACACTGTTTGGGCGGATATGACTGTTTGGCGCTGCTGGACACTCATTTTTGACAGTCTGGTCATGAAGTTCTGTCTGTTGTCAGAGTTCAGAACATGGCTCATGCTGCAGCCCTTCCAATTATTACTCATGCTCTTGCACACTGTCTCTTATCCACCTCAGAGGGTTGTTAGGCCAAACCAGTGTAATAAATATTCTTGTTTAAAATGCGTTCCAGTATTGGAGGAACTTAGGGGACATTTGATTTAACTTTGCCCGGCACTCAGAGAGCTTTAACATCACAGGGGGATTCAGGGCTTAGCCACTCGCCCTATTTATTTTCATTTTGAAAGAGTCCGTTATTGATTTATAATGCACTCCCCAAACCAGAGCCTAAGGAATTAAAGCGCTTGGCAGGATGATGACTAGTATTAATAATACTATTGTAGTGTTCAAACACTTTTTAAATCGTAGAGGTGTAATGGTTAAAAAAAAAAAAAAGCAATAGAAACCCCTGCGGTCTCTTGCTTTTCTGTTTTCCCTTTTTGCGATAACCTCCCCGTTGCTGTAGACATAAAAAGTTAAGTGCAGCAGCTCAGTGCAAGAATGTAAACGCAGACAAAACAGAAGGATTATGTGACAGAGACACCTCAGGAGGAATAAGTGACAGCCGTGGCAGAGAAGAGGAGGAATTGCTTCATCGTTATAGTAAACTGAAGGGAGATAATGGCATGTTAGCCAAGCTTTGTGTCGTTTTCTTGGTGGTATAAACAGCATGTGTGTAAATATATGATGAGCAATAGTGGTTGAGAAAACGCTCACGTGTCCTATTCTTATGTCGTTTGCCTGGTTAAAGCATAGTCTGAACATAATCTCAGTCTAATACTGAGATTATGTTTTGTTAATATATACCTCATACATCCATTATAAAATCTATCCTCCCCAATTCTCCTCATGGATATGAGCTACCGTATGTACTATTAACTTAGAAGGCACTTTATTAACTACACCAGTTAAATGATTGTTAATGTAATTATCTAATCAGCCAATCACATGACAGCACCTCAGTGCATTTCGACATGTAAAGAGGATCAAGAAGACGTGTTACTCAGTTCAAACTGAGCACCAGAATCTATGAGGATCTCATTACGCAGTCATCTCCACTGAGAATGATCTGAACAAAGAGAAACTATCCAGTTCTCTGGGTAAAGATGCCTGTTGATGTCAGAGATGCAGAAGATAATCTCCAAAACACATGAAACATTAAAGCTGCAGCAGCAGACGACCACATCGGATATCACTCCTATGAGGTATGAACAGGAAACTGTGTATGGGCTCACCAAAACTGGAAAACAGAAGAATGGACAAACTGGTTTCTTCAGCATGATTGTACTCAAATGGCCTCCACAGTCACCAGATCGCAGTCCGATAGAGCCTCTAGTTGTTGTGGAATGGGAGATTCACATCATAGATGTGCAGCTGACAAATCTGCAGCAACGGTGTGATGTTACGATGTTAATATAGATAAAAATTGCAGAGAAATTTTTCCAGCACCTTGATGAATCTGTACAATGAAGAATGAAGGCAGCTCTGAAGGCAAATGGGAGCCCAACTTGATACAATTCAATGAGCTCTTTCACCGGTTTCTAATCTCATTTAATACAGCACAATGATCACTTTATATATTATGGTCTTCATTAGAGTCACAAAGGAGGGTGATTTAGGAAATGCTTTGGGGCGGGCTTACATTGTTAGTGACAAGTCACTACTGCAGGAGGGATCCACCCCCTGCTTGTTACGTCTGCCTCCAAAACACCAAGACGGTGATAGCAGAAATACCCGAGGAGTCACACTGTGACTTCACTTACGGGGTGGTTGTCATCACCGTGTCTTTGTCCTTCTTTTATATGCAAACCTGTGGCTAAGAGATCAGTGTATAAATAGAAGCTATCCACCTCTATTAAATACATGACAGAATACGCTTACGCTCTCTACAAATCCTAATTTTTCCACCGAATCGTTGCTGAACTTTTTGTCCACTTCTTAGCGAAACTGAGTTGGTATATTTTGTTTTTGCAGCTTTTGACTCCTCACACCAGCCACGCAAACCCGTCCAAGAACAGAAGGGCAGTTACATAAAGAATTAGTGGGACCACTGATGTCTGAACACATCCTTTGGCAGTGTTAAAAGGGTAGTTTTGACAAACAAAGAGCTCTGACATTATGAAAAATTGATTCAATCACTGAGATGCTTTCATTATCTTTCCAGCAGTTAGCCAGCCTTCCCCTGGTTTGCTGAAAGTAAGCTGAATTCCTTGTGGACTTGTCATTTCATTGAACCAAGAGAGCTTTGAAATGGCATCAGACACCTTTTTCAGTTTTGATCATCTGTTGAATGGATAGATAAGAGCCTTGTCTTTTGCTGGGCTTTTTCTCTCATAATAATTACAGGCGGCAGATCGCCTGATAGTTACCGTCTGGGTCAAAATGCGCAGCTTTTACTGGTGGAGAAACCGAGGGGTGCATTTTTGTGTAATATATTTGGCTTGAAGGTGATCTTTACAAGGTTATCGCACTCACAGACTCTGACCCACTTGGCTGCGCTATCTATCGCTGTGGAGCTGGTTGCCATGGCTGCCGAATAGGTGCTAACTGCCACTCAACAGGCTTGTTCCACACTCTGAACAACTGTGTGGGTGTGTGTGTGTGGCACTGTTTGTGTGTGTTTGATGTCATTTTTCTGAGTGTTTGCTTCACTTTGTCTGTACATGTGCGGGAGTGCAGGAGTGTGTGTGTTAACTGTGTGTCTGCACACAGGCAGTGGGTTTTGGGTTACTTGTATGAATGTCAGTGTGTGCTTTTGTGTGTGCGCGGCTCTGCTGTGGCGCTGCAGAGGTTAAACATCAGACAATGTTTACCACCCAGCCCACTTGTTTTATTCATCATGTTTACACCAGTGTAAAGTCAATTCTGTCTTTTATTTATTTATTTTTTGGCAGCAAAGTAAGTAATGCACGAAGTCACACATTTTGCTTACACCCACCTTAGATGCAGATCCTAATTAAGGTATGTATTTAGAATCGGGTCAGTTTTGCAACAGCGTCTTAATGGCTTTAATCTAATTTGACCGTCTTTTAGCCAGATATTCTGTTAAATGAGTCAGAGATTTTTGGGTCATTTCCGATGAATCCTTCTCTCGCTGTGCCTGGGTCAGTACTTGCTATCTGAGCCTAATTCCATTATGCAGTTTTCATGAGATGGATGAGGTTAAGGACAGCGAGAGGGAGAGACTGAGCACAAGGAGCAGGAGGAGACGGTGGCAGTGTTGGAGCAAGATGGATAAAGACAGAGAGAGGTAACTAGAGCACAGGGCTAAGACAGAGAGATAGAGAGGTTAGAGCTTCTCTGTGCGAGAGAGAATATGTGAACGAAAGTGAGAGAAGGGAGTAGAGGAAGCTGTAAAGCGCATTGATTTTTTTCTTCTTCTTCCCCCTCCTTCCTCAAACTAATTAAAGTTTTGGCCTGGTTCAGTGATTACCCCACTGCTTACAGAGGCTTTCTCCTGCTGAAGGGCTCTGTGTGCTACCTCTTCCCTCCTCAGCTCCTTTCTCGTCCCTTCCCATCGTCCCCCAGATGCCTGCCGCACCATTTATTTTACATAGCTAGGGGTGCTTTACTATGGAATTACAATTAGGAGGCATCAGAGCTGACTTTCTAGTAAAGGCTTATTCCACCCATGTTGTCAAGTGAGTCTTGACTCCCATTGGTTGGACTCATATTCAAGAGGAATTTGCTTGAAGTGTTTTAAATACTTTATTTCAGTCTTTCTGCTTCTCTTTCTTCCATCTTCTTTTATTTTTTTCGCCATAGGTTTCAATGATTATTGCATGTCCATATTTGTTATTGGAGTATGAGGCTGTCACTTTTTCAAGCACATACTGTTGTACTCGTAGCATATACTGTACATTACTCAGAGACCCGAAAAGCATTAACTGAAGGATGAGACAACACAGGCAAAGTGCATTACAAAGCACTCAAAGAGCACATAACTCTGCTGAGGCTGCACGACCTTCTGAATTTATTATTCTATTAATAAGATGTTCTGAAATTTGTCATGTTGATTGGTTGATGGCGTCCATCAATTTTGGAGGATACCTAAAACCTGTCTGGGAATATTAGGGCTTTGAACAAATATAAATTTCTATGGAGGCAGACTCACAAGAACCCAGTTGGGTGTGCGTGTGTGTGTGTGAGTTATGTTATGCCCTCCTGCTGCAGAAACATTGACTGCTCAATTGGCTTTGGGTTTTGCATTATCCTTTCGATATAGTTAGACAGATAAATGCACTTGTTTTCTGGTTGCAGTAATGTGATGCATTTAAATGCATCCATCCATTCATTGTCTTTATCAATATTTATCAGTTTTGTTAAAATATAATCGAGGAAAAACATACAGTACTGTGCAAAAGTCTTGATTCACCTCTCATTACTTATTGTTGCGAGGAAAATGGGAAATAGGTGCAAACATTTACTCAAACATACATATGCATATGTTGCTCATATATATGCTCCTGAGAACCAGCCTATTCATTTATGTCCTCTGTAATGGACATTTGTTTTTGGTCTGTATCCTTCGACTTCTTTGAGCTAACCTACCCCTAAGTCCCGATGTACCAAATAGAGGACACCCTGGGCTTTCCATTGACATTGCATGTGTTAGTGTGTTTGTTATCACCTCCTAAGAGGAAGGAAAGCATAAAAAAAGTTCAATGGGAAGGTTTGTTTTTCCTCACTTCTCAGGAATATTTGCATATGGATGCTGCACATATATGTTGCCAAGTACATAATATATACATAATAATATATACTATAAGGCAAAATTGAGTTGACTTGAAAGATAATATTTGGTATGACCACTTTCAAGATTATGATTTCTTTAAGTAGTCTACAGCAAGAGCTATCTAGGCTTCTTGAAGGACATTCAAAGCTCTTCTTTGGATATTGGCTGCCTTTTATTCTGCTCTCTGCCAAGCTCAGTAATGTTGAGGTGTGCGCATAACACTGTGAGAAAGGGTGTGAGAAAAAAAATCAAATTTGGATTAATCACTTCACAAGACCTGTTATCACTGATATTCAGTCCAGTTCTTGAGTAATTTAGCATACCTCAGCCTTTTCTCCCTGTTTTCCTTTCTTAAGTATGGCTTCTTGACAGCCACCCGTCCACTGAGAGCATTTCTGACGAGGCTTCAGTGAACAGTAGATGGATCAGATTTATCTCTCAGGTCTTGTGTCAGATCTTTGATGGATTTAAAAAAAATATTTCTTAACGATATGAGTCTCTGGTACTGTTCATCCGCTTTTTTTAAGAACACACTGCACACCATGGTGACATATGCCAGATTTTCAGCTAAAAGACCTTTGAGAATCAACTTGTTGGCACAAAAATACAATTTTATTCCTGTCAAACTATGCTATCTTTGGCATGTTTCATAGGTTTAGTTGAAAAATGTGAAAGAGATAAAGCTGTCAACAAGGTGCCTACAGATACAATTTAAAATTAGTTTTTGCTAATCTCAAAAAGTTGATCCTGTTCATCCGGATGTAACGTTTTCAGTGGGAGAAACGTTTCGTCACTCTTCCAAGTGACTTCTTTAGTCTCAGCTGACTGCAAGTTTCCCCAACCTTATAAACAGTACCATTGCACAATGACTGAAACCCGCCCACTGAATGAACAATAGGCTGTGAGGTTCCTTGATCATTAATATGCAAATTGTAATAACCATTAATCAACAACCAATGATCAAAGACCACATTTTTATGCCAAGTTTTTTGTCATGTTTAGATACAACATTAGTTCAGTCCATGAGCTACAAGCCTTGGTTCATACGTGTTTGTTAAGTAACAAAAAACATTCCTGTGAAAACTTTCAGGTACAAGGACTGGACTGAAAATGGGTGAAAAAAAACAAGTATTGGAGAAAACCATTTTAGCAGATTACACGATAGTCTATCGCCTTCCTGATTCTAGTTTATTTTCACAGCACTGTAAATACAAAATCTAACTACACATAGTAAAGATAGAGGTAAAAAAAAAATAAAAAAAAAATCCCATAACTTGTTAAAATCACACAAATGCATCTTTTATGCACGTCCGGATTGATGGAATAACCTCTGCATAGCAATTGTCCCAAACATCCCTGGGTGTAAACAGACGCACCCTGAGCTGACAGATTCATCTCGAGTCATAGATTTATTGGAAAATAAATGCAACCTTTGAGTCACAGCTGAGGTGTTACGAGAGCATGGTGGCACTTATCAGCGTCGAAAACAAATCACTTGTTTTCCACATAATTCTTCTCCATATTTCTGCAAAATGCTGTATGTCAAGTAGGTTGTTAACTAAGAGGGAAACAAACAAAAACGGCAGAGCTGATAACAAAAATCTTCTTTGTCAGAATTACAATAGATAAAAAAATAAGTCCTAGTGAGAGATATGGTTAATGGGAACACGCAGCAGACTTCATATTAAATGATATTTCATTTCCCAGGGATTTAGACAAACCATCAATCATGCTTGGCAACGAGACACTAATATATGACCATTCCAGAAAAAATCAGATTTTCACATGTCCTGCATTGGTTATGTTTTGGAAAACACGAGGCGTATCTACTGATACAGACACTGATACGCGTCTCGTCCCTGTTTTCGTTCTCCCTCAGGCCTGCTGAGATTGGAGGAACTTGTTCGCCGCTTTCTCATCTCCCGGGAGACCCTGTCAGTCAGGATGCTGGATGACAACCTGGACCCTACGCCGCTGCTGAAGGAGATCCGTGACGACAAAGTGGCCACGATCATCATTGACGCCAACGCTTCCGTCTCCTATCTCATCCTCAAGAAGGTGAGTTCTTCAACGTCAATACGCATTCCCCATAGCCACCTACACATTTTCAGGAGTCGAAGCTACTCTTGCATACAGTGCAAGCAGTATGTCTCAAGGGGGTTCGCGTATATCTCTCTTTTATGTACCCAATGAAGGGCATGCGGAGCTCACCATCTGTAAAATAATAAAACAACTCGCTCAGAGCTCCACAGGCTACACATTTGTTGTTGTTACTAAATTAACATCTATTTTTACCTTCTCTGCCCTCCAGAGCTGCATAGGGAACAATATTTATGCGTGTCTGCCAGCAACGATCACTTACATTCTTATGAAAGTATTTGACAAAAGAACATCTTTTGCTGGGATGTGGTGCAAATGTTACCCAAGCTTGTTCTGATTCATGGTACGGCTTGTAATGCCGATAGCCAGCGCAGTGAGTCATGGCTTGAATGCGTATGGGATGTTTTTACTGGGCACAATTGAGCCGCTGTCCGCCCTCAGCGAAATGTCCTAGTGTTAGCCTGATGATGTAAAACTGTGATTAACGTATGCTCTATCCACCCCCTCCCCACTTTTCTCCCTCACATCCTTTACCCTTTTGTACCCCAACTGTTTCCTTTCCTCTCTGCCTGTCCAGTAACTTGCTCTTTTGCCCCCTCTTTGCCTTTATCAATCCATCCAAATCCCCCTTATTCTTACTATTTTGCCATTTCCGCATTCTCTACCTTTTTGATCTTATTTACTCTCCCTCTTTCTTTTTGCCTTGCAGGCGTCAGAGCTTGGGATGACATCAGCATTTTATAAGTACATCCTCACCACAATGGTAAGAGTACGCAAATCATTCCCTTTCCCCTCTTCTATCCTCTCTTCCTTCATTTTCCCTCAATCCTCTCTCCTGCTTTTCCTCCTCTTTCTGTCCCTTTATGAGCCAGCAAAGGTGTTAACACAAAGAAAGTACTCAATAGGTGGAAGTAAAAAGAGGTGAGAAAAAAGAGAGAGGAGAATAAATATGGGAAGAAGAAAGGAAAGAGAGAGGGAGTCATTTGAAAAGGAATGAATTACTGTATGAAGATGTAGCTGTGCAGAGCAGGATGGTGGGGAGGTAAAAAGAAAATAAAGGAGGGGGGGGTCTGGGGTGAAGGTGATGACAGATGTGATGTGCCCTTTTTCTTCTGCCACCCGCCACCTTCCAGAAGCTTGCGGTGTTTTCATCTTTCTCCTTGATATGCTCCCCTCCTTTTCAAGCATTTGAATAAATGTACCATTTTATGTTGTGCATCTGATTTTTATTTTTTCCACTTTCCTCTCTCTGCCCTCTGTGTAGGATGTGGTCCTGTGCTCTTAGATGTACTTGTATGCATATTACTTTGGAAAAAAATAAAAACTCGATTCCATTAACCTCTATTTTCCCTGTATCTCAGTCTCCCCCTTTCTTCTAGCTCTCCATCAGAGATTAGATGGTGTCGATCCCCGTAGCCTCTTTTTTTCTGTTCCACCCTCTTCTTTTGCACAGTATTTTTCTTCTGTGCTAAGATTTGATAGCCTGTCACCATCACCCTCTCACACACCTCAATTTTCTATTTACCCTGCAAACACCCTCCCCACTCCTCCTCCTACTCCTCCTCCTCCTCTTCCTCTGTAGGACTTCCCCCTGCTGAGACTGGATGACATAGTCGATGAGCAGTCCAACATTGTGGGCTTCTCCATGTTTAACACCACCCATCCCTTCTATTTGGAGTTCATCAGGAGCCTCAATCTGTCTTGGAGGGAGGGCTGTGACCTAACATACCCCGGCCCTGCGGTCAGTATCTCGAGCCCATGAGTACTCATGCGTGCACGCTATTAGAGCTAATTTTTTAATGCTTTGTTTATATGCCACACAACATTAAGCTACTTTATTCCTCACACTGATTCATGGAGCACTTAAACAGCTCCAGCTAGTCTTTTGCTTGTATTTAATGGGTATTGATGTATCCATCTTTGTTTCCTCCCCCATTGGTTTACTCGAACCTCTACATCTTTTCCCTTCTCTTCTTATCCCCCCCCCCCCTCTTTTCTTGTTAATCTTTCAATCCTCTCTGCACCTCTCATTCTGGTCTTTTCTCTCTCTTCACCTTGTTTCTATCCATCTCACTTTTTTCCCCGCTTCCCCTCTCCACCTCTATATCTCTTTTGTGTCCTTTCCACCTTCCACAGCTTTCGTCAGCGCTGATGTTTGACGCCGTGCACGTGGTGGTGGGGGCGGTGAGGGAATTGAACCGCAGTCAGGAAATTGGAGTGAAGCCACTCAGCTGCACCTCACCTCAGATCTGGCAACACGGGACCAGTCTCATGAACTATCTGCGCATGGTAAACCCTGCGTAAATGTCCGTGGCAGGAAACAAGATATAACATTTGATAGAGGACATGAGTTTAATCTTTTTTTCTTTTTTTTTTACATTTAGGCTTTTGTTAACATCCTTTTGGAAGCTGTGACTTTATTAATGCTAGTAAGATTAGTGTTGCTGCATTTAGCAGTTATTTTTAGAGTAGGTTAAACTTGAGAAAACCTTGTTTTAAAATTTGTATTCTGCAAAGCCTCAGGTGACATCTTCAATTGGAGCTTGAAACAGTTACAGCACTTGGAGTGTTGAATCGATGGAAATAAACCTAGCATAATTTTTATAGTCAGTTAATTATTGGAAGGAACAAATACGAGCGGTTTCCAACCATAAAAAAAACGGAGGATTTTCCTTATGTGAAATTAAACTGACTTTTAATGCTTGGGAATATTGGTTAGCAAAAACTAAATATCATTTTGTGACCATCTGCCGCTCCCATCAGCGCGTTAATGTTCCACCCCACTCGCTGCTCATGATTTAGATTTCGATCTCAGAAACACACCTGTCACATTTCGTGCCTGTAACTAGGTTACAGTGTTGGGCAGATTATTCAAAACCTTTATGATGTTTTCTGCTAGAGCTGGCTTCTCCAGGACTACATTTAGAGATTACACACAGAGAAAAACAGACTCCCAAGGGAAAACAACAATGAACAGTTAGTTTGATAAGTAAGACTATAACAAAAATGTTGTGATTGTGTCTTTGTACACCGCCACACTGGATTTTAATTCAAACAATTAAAATGTGATTGAAGTATAGACTTTAAGCTTTAATTCACAGGGCTTAACACAAATGTCACATTAATTGTTTAGGAATTACAGACACTTTAATACACAGTTCCTCTTGTTCAGAGGCTTAAAAATAATTGGATCAAATAACATAATTTTAAATTTGAGGATTGTTTTTTATACTTGGATGAAAATCCTTCGACTCGGAGAAATCTGGAGGCCGTTGACATCACCAAATGCTGTGTTTCCTCTCCCGGGAGGCTCTGCCAGGGTTTAACTGGAGCCACCTTCAGTTGCTGCTTGTTTCTGGGGCTCTCTGTGTTCGGTTTTGCCTTCAGTGACTGAAAAGACTGCTCTGATGAGTTGTGATCGGGAGATTTGGAGACTTGGCTACTCATGAATATCCCATTTCTTTGCTCTGGAAACTCTTGGGTTGCTTTTGCAGTTTGCTTTGGGTCATTATCCATTTGCGCTGTGAAAGACTGTCCAATCGGTTTTGCAGCTTTTGGCTGAATCTGAGCAGAGAGTGTAGCCCTGTACACTTCAGAATTCATCCTGCTACTATCTGCAGTCACATTACCAATAAACACTACACATCAGTGATCCGGTTCCCATGGCAGCCATGCATGCTCATGTCACAAATGATGCCAAATGCTTCAGATCATGAGCCGTTTCTCTCTACCATACTTTTCTCTTTCCATCATTCTTGGACAAGTTCTACTTGTTTCATCAGTCCAAAGAATTGTTTTCAAACCTGTGCAAGCTCTTTCAGATTTTTTCTGTCCAATCTTGCCTTCTTTTTCTTGAGTGTAACTAGTGGTGTGCAGCTTGTTGTAAACCCTCACAAAGATGTCTCTTGATTCTGGACTTTGATAATGACACGGCTATTTTCTCGAGTGTTCGTGATTGGTTCAATGTTGTGAAGTGTGATGTTGCCTTTCTTAATCAAGGAAAAATGTGCTCATATACTTAAGCTGTCTTCTGTGGTCTTTCAGGTCTATTATTAATAACGATAATAGTAATAAAACAATAACGACAATAATAACTATTTTATAGTACTTTTTACAAAGTGTTCCACAGTTTGAATAAAAACCATGAATTAAAGATAAATATCCATGTTGTAGCATACAGACCCAAACAGTCAAACAGGCAGTCTTGCATTCATCAATACAAACACACTTCCATACACACATTAGATGCAAATCATGGCCAAAGTTAATGTGAAAAAGATGCTTTTTCAGATCGCCTCCCTGACTTGCATTGGCATCTCTTTGGATCTCATATTGAGAGTTCCAGTAAAAAGCACATAACTACAAATTCAACCTGGAATCAACTTCAGATCTCTTATCTGCTTAATTTCTCCAAGGAGCAGGGTTCATCTGGCAGTGAAAACTGTTCGTCAAGTATCCAGTTACCTCTAAAAATGTAAAAAAAAGACTGTAATTTCTAAAAAGTTAATGTAACACTTATTTAAACTCCTGAAATTAAAGCTGAAAGTCTGCACTTTAGTCACATATTAAAAGTTTGATTTAAAAGCCTCTGTGTTTGTGTACAGAGGGTTGCATTAGCAGCATGTGTTAAGAAAAGACTCATGATTATTCATGACTCGTCATTTTGTTTAGTTTTCTTTTAAGTGAAATATTGATAAATGAGAAGAGTACAGCTGAAATGTGTATCATCCTCATCTCATGTTGCATGTAACCTCTTTGTTTTGTTGTTCTTTGTCATCTCCCATCTCTGGTCGTCTGTTTCTCTCATCGACGACCTGTTGTCAAGGCAGCTCGAGTCCCATCTCTCACTGCCCCCGCCCCACCGGCCCGACATCTGTCTTTGTTAGTCAACATCATGGTGTGCTCCATCTTCAGCGCTGCGCCATTCATCATAGTTCTCGCTTACTGTGCCAGCACCTGGCTTTTGAAGAGAGGGAGCTGAGCTGTGAGCTGCAGGTCTGAGTCTTATTAGAGAGCTCTTGACCCTCTCTGCCGTTCTGCCTGAGCCTCTCGTCAGTCACTTTCTCCTGGTTGATCCAAAACTGATCATCCTTGTCTAGTCCAGCTTCAGATGCTTTCTCTGCCTGTCTTAGTCTTTTTCCCTCTCTTTCCTCCTGATCACTGCTGATAGTATCTGTCTAACCATGACCGCTAGTGAGAAGAAGTATGTTTGCTTTTCTGTAAAATGCTTGCTTAGTTTATTTCTCCACATCTTTTCATGTTTTCTATGTTCTCCACTCTCTTTTTTTCTTACCTTTCCTTCTCTCCTCCAATGCTTCTGTCATACTTCCTCACCTCACTCTCTGTCTACCTGCCAGGTGGAGTACGATGGTCTGACAGGGCGAGTGGAGTTTAACAGCAAAGGTCAGAGGACCAACTACACCCTGCGGATCCTGGAGAAACACAGAGGAGGCCACAAAGAGGTCAGAAGTCACCTGCTATCATGCAGCAGCCAGGTCACATTGCCCTCAGGTTTTGGGTTAGTTACAGGTCACTTGTCTCATTTCACAAAGCCGGCAGCGGCATTTAACACAGAGGTCAGCCTCATCACAAACTCCCCTGATGGCAACCATATCTTTACTCTGCGATTTATGTTTTATATGACAGCATTTCACTTTTTTTCTGCCGTCAGACGCTGCTCATGTTTGAACTCTAACATAACAGTTATTAAATCTACATTTCAGTGATTACAAATGTGGAGTGTTAAAAGGACAGGATCTTTTTTTCTAAAGTTTTCTATAGTTTTGCTCGATTATTTGTTTTCTGATCTAAAATTATAACAACTGTGTTTCATAAACGGCACATTTATTTTCTTTTTATGGCTACAGACAAAAACTTGTTATTGGTTTGTAAAAATCAGTGGTTGATATTTGCCTTAAGCTCAGTGCACAGCAGACAGATGTGCAGCTCTGCTCTGGTGTTTGTTTTTGTCTTGTATAGAACTGGATTTGCTTTAGGCTTAGTTTTAATCTGTATTTGATTTGGATTCTGTCCTTAATTGAACTCTGAGCTGGATTGTAGCTCGCAATAGGCTACACTAATGTGATCAATGATGGTTCCTTGAAAATCTTGTGCTCATCTTTTTTCACAGAAAAGGATCTGAGGTGTAGGTGTAGTCTAACAATCAGTTAGGTTTGAGTACATTAAAGGCTGGGCCTTAAATCAATATCATCACCCATTCCCTTTCAACAGAATTGTATCTTCACAGTACAGCCATGTTGGACAGAAGTAGAACCAAAGTTAGCAATTTTAATGAGCAAGGTTTTCACAGTGAAATGCAAATAAAGAACAGTTCATGTGGAGAACTCGGGCCACACTTAATTAAAACAATTAGAACAAAAAGCACACTCTTAACAGAAGTGCCAAAACTTACCTAACTTGTCTTGTTAAAATGAGGCAAAAAATGAATTCTGGGCTCCCTTTCCAACTCTAAACAAACCAAGAGTACAGAATAGTTTTTCTAAACAAACTGTGGCCTTAACTGTGGTAGAAGGAATATCAATGAGCAGAGAAAACAGGTTCACCATTGGCATGGTCTAGGGTGCAGCAACAGATTACAAAACTTCAAAGAGACTAGAATTCACTGACAAGCAGCATGCACCATGCTACAACAGTCCTCTCAAACAGAAACACACTCAAAGGGGCGGCACGGTGGCTCTAAATCACAGGAACAAGTGAAGGCACCATTTAGGAACACACTCTAATCAGCATTTAAAGCCAGAATATGGGAACAAACCAATTAAGCTAAAAGTGAAAACATATATTTAATGTGACCCTCCTCTAACTTTTTTGAATGGCAGTGTGTAGATAGTTGTTGGAAAGCAAGTACTCAGCATTGTGTGTGATACACAGCAATGTGGCTCTAGCAGGAAAAAAGCTGTTTACTTAACAATGAATTTAATTGAGCAATAGTGGGTTTCTTTTAATTGCTGAATTTGTAGAAATAATGATGATAACTTTTTTTAAGTTAACAATTTTTTTTAAGGAAAAGTCTAACTCATTTTCCTGCAACAGATGCTTCCAGTTAATTTAACCGTTTGATCTCTTGAACTAGTCAAGCACAGGCCACAGCAGATTAGTTAAGGGTAGTTGGACAAAGTGCGCTACCAAACTGTTAGCAGGCCCAGCAGCAAATGAGGTGTTCAGTACCATTTTGGTACATCATTGTGACAATGCAGTCCACACGAGTAAGCTAGGCTGGTGGAAGGTGGAAATCAAAGTGCATTCCACCTGCATTTACTAAATGAAGTATACACACCACTGCAGCCTCCGACTGAGGTGGAATTACGCTGCACTTCATTGACTAGAGGAAACACTTCTTTTTCACCTCCTCTTAATGTCTTCTTGGGCTCTGCACTTGGCCAGCTGTTTTCCATGTTAACACAAAATGCCACCTGCTACATATACTTAGAGGTAGACTTTTACTTAGTATGAGCATTAACTTGAAGTAATGAACATTTTAACTCTTCTCCTCCCCCCTCCCTGCACAGCGGCACCCACACTCCAGGCAGGCAGCGGTGGCTCACAGGAAAAAAAAAACTCCTCTTAAATGTCAGGGCAGGATAAAGAGTGTCACAGGAAAGCTGTGATTCTGTCTGAGGAGTCATTACCTCTTCTTTGACCTATTGAAAGATGTACAGTAATATCTCCTGAAGAAATGCCTCTGCGAGCTGCTGTTTCACCCAATGCATTGGTTAGGTCATAATCACACACTTATGTACCTAAGTGACTTTACAGTCTCCATAAAATGGAAATATGAGAACAGTTTTTATGCAATTTAAAAAAGGTGTGCGTAAGGGGGAAAAAAATTACAGTGGAACTTTTGATCATGAATGCCTTTCATTACCGCCTTTGCCATCTTGTCCCAGCTCATTGCTCTGCTTATAAACAGGAGCTTTTTTTTCCCCCCACAGTGGTGCATAGTAATGCGAGTACATATACGGCTCCGTTGGGAACAATTAACTCGCTATGCATATGCAGAATCTAACAGTGCGGAGCCCAAGTCCTAAAACATGAAATGTGCAAAAGGTGTTTTGAACAATGAAACAGCTGCTGTATAATATTTATCTAACAATAACAGCTTTTTTTTTCTTACGCTTCTTCTTCATGTTAGATCGGTATCTGGTACTCAAACAACACCCTGGCAATGAACTCCACCAGTCTGGATATTAATGTCTCAGAGACGCTGGCAAACAAGACCCTCATTGTCACCACCATACTGGTAAGGTCACGGCTGCTCTCTGATGCTCCACATTAGTGAGTTCGAAGTTGTTTTCGTGTTACTTTGCAGGCTGTGCCGGAGCTCGTGCTGTGTTGTGGTCTGTTTCTGATAATTTTGCTGTCGCTGCTGTAACTGTCATAGAAACTGACAGATCACCGAGGGAGATGTGTAACTAAAAACCAGACTGCTACAGTCCTGGTCTACTGATTCTGTCCAAACCCAATAAGCTGTCTCCTTGTAGGGTTTGGACATATGAGTAATATCTACAGGTTGGTGTAGAGATGTGAAAGAAACACCTGGTAGGATAGATTCAGATTCACTGAATCCTAAAATACTGTTAACATCCTGTGATAGCACACTGTGTTTGCTAATTAGCCTTTTCTAAATCAGTTTGCTCTGTTGATATGATTGTTGATGATGCGTAACTGTTGAAGTCAAATTTCATAACATCGAACATTACGCCGTTTATGGGGGAAATTAAAAATAAACATGGAAAACAGATGAAGCAGCTCAAGCTTAAGGACAAAACAAGAAATAAAACATAGAAAAAAAAAACAGGAAAAGAAAACATCTTGTGTTTGTTTCTTTGGTTGTGTCAGATATGAAGACGTTTAGCAGTAAAGAAAAAGCCATTTATCTGTGTTCTCCCAAGATGTAGGCGAATTCACTTTTGTTTGGGCTGGTTTAGACACATGATGCAAGCTTTATGAAACAATTGTTTGGGTTTTTTTTTTTAATGTCAATATATTTGGCGCTGCGAGAACACTGCCTGCCTTCCCTTGATACCCTGGTTGATCTGCGTCGATCCATTTCATGGCTAGACGGTGGTTACTGAATGTTTTTTTTTTTCTACAGTTACCTACGTCTGTAGCTATCTTCCACAATCGAATTTATGTCTTTTAAACCAATTTAGTATTGGACTTCCATATCTGTGGGGGACTCACAAGAGGGAGATAAAAATGGTCTACATTGATTCTGAATCAAGCTGAGATATCTTGACTTTTAGCACTGGGTAAGCTCCAAGAACAACAGCTCTAAAATTCCCAAGATGCATCTGTGTATTGTTCCTTTGTGCCATGTCTTTAAAAAAAGCTTTATAGCCTTTTCAGTTAGCAAGTACTAACTAATGCACTGTTTCATAAGTAAAATGATTATGATCTTCAATTTCTTCTCTTTTAAGTGCATTTAATTTGAAATGTCTGCCAGAGTTATTTTTAGAACATAAATTCAGGCTTTGACAAAATTGTCTGTGATTCCCTAATAGAAATGTAATGGCATTCCCATATCGCCACAAAAATGTTTACCAGACTGGTTGCCAGTACTGTAGGTACTGTGGGTTTCAGGCCCTTGCTGGATGAAATTAGTTGCAAAGAAGGTGGTGCGCCAAAAATTGCTTTGTTTGCTAACAGGTTGCCATGGATGTTTGTAGCTTTTGCCATTTTTTCCAACAAATACTTGCTAGTACTGTACTCAGAAGCGCTACTACAGCTTGATAAAGCATGACACAAACCAGGAATAGAAAAAGCTGGCCTTCAAAGTAAAAAGTTTTGCCTCAGCACTGCTGCTTTCGTGTTTCAAAAGGCACAACTTTTACTCTATTTCCAGTTTGCATCACGCTTTTCATTTTCACTACAGCTTGGAGAGAAGCTGTACCCTGTTTGTAGACACGTCCGTCACTTCCATGCGAACTACAACCGCAGCAGTATGCCATTTGTTTTTTTCCCCCCCCAGCGAAGATTTGGGGATTTGACAACTTCCAGCAACAACTTAAAACTGGTCAGAGAATACTCATTTTCCCTCATCTGGGGGTTGCCTTATGGTCTAGGCCTGAGTGACTGTGGGCTTAGATACTTGATCCTTCATTGTCACCATGATCGTCACACCAAAATAGCAGATAAGCTAACATTATGTTGTCAGTGGTCATGTGTTTGCAGAAGCATAAGAGAACTTCGAATGAGCTGCAGGTGGAACTCATTATGAGTATCATCTTGTTTCCGGCCTTTTGCTTAGCTATCGCCTATTTTAACAAACTCAGCACTGGTCCAGGCAGATCAGCTGATCTCAGTGCTGGTCCTCTTTGGCTCTATGGTTCATCCTCCTACACATCCCACTGGCGATCTCATTCAGGGCACACCATTTAAGCTACTATAGCCCACAGACTAATCCTCAGCAAATCCAACCCTACTCTTTCTTTCATGCTGTATCTGACATAATCAACGCTGTATCTTTCTTCTTTGATGCCTGCTTTGTTTTGTTCTGAGGTTCTGGCTGCTGCTCTGCGAGCCTCTACCTTTTCACATGTGTGTATGAAAGGATGGTGATATCCCACAACAGAGCCATGTAATCAAATATAAAATCCTGCAGATAGAAAAATAAATCTCCCTTTGGCTGTAGTGATCCTGAGTTGACGCTCTTTCTTTTTTTCTTGTTTTATGTGTCTTCCTGCCAGAAAGCAAATAAGCATATTCCTCAAAACTTTGAAGCCATTGCTTTAACCTAGCAAATAATCTCTGATCAAGCAGATATTTATAGTTTTGGACTGAGACCTCCTCATGTGTCCCCCATGTTTAGGAGAACCCATATGTGATGCGTAAAGACAACTACCAAGACTTCCAGGGAAATGACCAGTATGAGGGCTTCTGTGTTGACATGCTGAGGGAACTGGCAGACATCTTGAAATTCTCCTTCAAGATCAAGCTGGTGGATGATGGCCTGTATGGGGCCCCAGAGCCCAACGGCTCTTGGACTGGCATGGTTGGAGAGCTAATCAACAGGGTGAGTACTCTCACTCCCTCTCCAAGTGTTACACACACGCAAACACTCCACAAACACAGAAACATGCAATAATATTCTAACCAGTCTCCCTACAAAAGGCAGCTTATAATGAACACACAACTATGTACGCACACACACTGCCACACTCACACTTGCTTTGTAGCCCCAAACCACAACTCTGCTGTAACTTCCCATGTTTCAAATTGCCCTCAGAGGGGAGTAAGACTCTTATCTAGGACAAAAGCTGACTTGATAATTCCCCAAAAGAGAGTGGTAACATTGCCTAAAAATTGTCTGCACCATCT
>VUQR01014039.1:0-11962 GCA_015108515.1 Hemichromis elongatus | reverse complement strand
AAAAAGTTTTCCCCCCCCCCCCTCCCCCCCTTCCCCCCCCCCCCCCCCCCCGCCCCCTTCCTGTCCAGACCTAGTGTGCCTCTGATAGACACTCTGGTTGAGGCAGGCTAATGAGAGCCCCTCTCTGCTTAATTACCATACGGTATACTTCAATTACCAGCCTGTGGTCCCCGTGTGGGGCATGCCACACTGGTGCTCCCCCAGCTCTCCACGCTTCCTCTCTCCCTGCCCTCCCCACTGCCTGATCACTCAGCTCTAATTAGCGGCCCATGTTCATCAATTAGCTTTTAATGGAAGAGATGGAGAGGAGGCAGCGCAACCAGAGACCTGCAAGGTTTTATACAGGTGGAAAGACCAGTCACCCAGTGCTTACTCGCAATTAGCCTCATTTTTATGGCAGGTAATGGGTGTGAGGCAGAGTGCACTTCTGTATGTTTCTGCAAATGTATTTTCAAGTACATAGACAAAGTTTTAATTTTTCATCATTTAAATCAACATTTTGAAAGAGAAGAGTGCTACATTAGTCTGTCTATTTTGCACACCTACCTGACCATTTGTTGTTGTTTTTTTTTCCTGCCTCTCATTCAAATACATTCTCTCTCTCTCTCCCCCCCCCTCTCTCTCTCCTACCACCGATCTATTTTCACAAATCTTCCAGAAAGCAGACCTGGCCGTGGCAGGTTTCACCATCACATCAGAAAGAGAGAAAGTTATCGACTTTTCTAAGCCGTTCATGACCCTGGGGATCAGCATCTTGTACAGAGTTCAACTGGTGAGGGTGTTATCTAGGCCTGTGCACACACTGGCTGATACTCGCTACAGATCTTGTGCTGGATTTTATTTCTTTTACTTTCACTGCTTTATTTCCAACTGGGTCATACAGAGAACGACAACTTACACTTGTTAAAATGAGGCTTAAGGAATCTTATCTTTGAAGCTGATGATTGTATGTCTGCAGTATCCTGCAGGCTGCATCCACTAAGTCCACACTGAAATTTATAGGTATAATTTATATTTCTCAATAAGTCAGTGTGCTGTAACTGGGCAACAGCTTTACATTGCTAATGAGGCTTTGGATCTAAGCCAAGTATGCTTCAGCACCAGGCATTGTGAAACAGAGTGTTTATGGATTGTAGCATTAGTGTATCAAAGCACTGCAGACTTTAGTATCAAAGTGCAGTGAAGGACACTGCCCTCCTGTGGTGCAAAGGGGACACTCCCTGACAACTGAGACATTGAGACCTTGTTTTCTAACAGATTGTAGCGTCCTGTATGTCCATTAGTCACCATCTGTCTCTGTTTCTACAGCTTTTTGCTTCTCTTTGTTCTCTTCTGTGCATCAGGGTCGGAAGCCCGGTTATTTCTCCTTCCTCGATCCGTTCTCTCCAGCCGTCTGGCTATTCATGTTACTCGCCTACCTGGCTGTCAGCTGTGTGCTCTTCCTGGCTGCAAGGTCAGTGCATTACATCACACACTGTACTGATTGTCTGCAGTTCACATTAGAGCTCCATCATTTTTCATCTTGTTGAACACAAGTCACCTGTCACATATTGAAATTTCTTACCTTATGCAACCTACCGCAGACAGTTTTGACAGAGGTCGAATGACTGATTGGAGATGAGTTGAGTGATGTGACAGAGGTACATTACTGTGTTGCAGTTTGTCCTCGATGTCGCATTACTTTACCTTTGTTTTTCGCATCAGGTTAAGCCCCTACGAGTGGTACAACCCTCACCCGTGTCTTCGAGAGCGCAGAGACATGCTGGAAAACCAGTACACTCTGGGAAACAGCTTGTGGTTCCCTGTTGGAGGCTTCATGCAGCAGGGATCTGAGATAATGCCCAGAGCCTTATCCACCAGATGTGTTAGTGGAGTGTGGTAAGTTACAGTATGATTACAATTCAGCTGTTTGTGTTTGTCAACCAGTATAAAGTCCACGCCTGCTCAGAAATATGTTTTGCATCCATTGTCCTTCACTGGTGAGTTTGTCCTTCACTGGTTAGAAAGGTGTTTATACAGAGATGACATTAGAAGGCTGATTAGGGATTCATCCGCTGAAGGGAAAAGTTTCTACAATATAAATTTAAGACACGGCTGGATCTGGAAGTGAGTGAGGAAGAAGGAGTCAGCTACTTTATTGATTTTCTTTTTTTTATAACACTGGTACAGATTATTATTCAAAGCAGTATTCAAAGACTATTTTTCTTGAGGCGATCTTTGCCTTTTTATCAGACTTTGAGAAATTGTTAAAAAAGTTACTGCAGGATGTTCTAATACATTTTACATGTTGCCAAATTGATTCTATCAATTATATTTGGACAGGATTTGGTTGCGCATAGGTCAGATCCTGTTTTTTAGAGAGCAAAATAGGATTTGCCTTTGATCATTTGATCAAGAAACCATTAGAAATCGTAGCTATGATGATGATTTAGCTTTTTAAAATGTATCCGATTTATAAAACATCCACAAGCACCAAAACCTAGAACACGGGCTTTACCAGAAGGCTGCATAAAAATTGGTTGCTATCCCCAGAGACTAAGTGAGCAGAATAGCTGATGCTTGCATGGGTTTTTGCTCACTGAACAACAGAAACATTGAAGGTAATAGTAAATTAATAAAATATTAGTTAAGTTCAATATTCAAATAATTTAAAGTTAATTTGTATGTCACCAAATCACTACAAGAGAAATCTCAAGGTGTTATATACTTTAAGGTAAAATCCGTATAGTCTTTTGGTGAAGACCACAATAATCGAATGACTCCCTGTTAGCATGAACTTGTGATATTGAGAAGGGAGACTCCCTTTTTTAACCTGAAGAAACCTTTTGCAGAGTTAGGCTCAGGAAGGCTATCTGCTGCGATGGCTGAGGGTTGAGGGGAAAGAGGAAAGAGAGCAGAGGGAGACAGGAAAAAACACAGACTAAGAGAGATTGGATACAAGAATTAGAAATGCTGAATAAACACGGGAAGTGAAAAGAAATGGAGAATGGAGTAGAAATACTCAGTCTATCACAGGAAGTCCTGCAGCAGTCTGACCCTATCGCACCATAACTAAGGGACAGATCAGATCCAGCCTTAACTCTTACCTTTAGGATAAAGGTTAATCTTAAAAGTAGAGAAGGTGTCTGTCTCCTGAATCCAAACTGGGAACTGGTCCCAAAGAAGAGAGGCCTGAAAAACTGAAGGGTTTGCCTTGCATTCTACTTTTAAAAACCAGGAACCACAAGAAAGCCAGCTGTCTGAGAGCAAAGTGCTCTGTTACAGTATGAAATTATGTGGTCTTTAAGATATAATGGGGACTTTTATGATGGGGGATTTTAAATTAAATTCTGAATTAAATGGGGAGCCAATGAAGAGAAGGTGGTATTGGAGAAATAGGAACTTTTTTTGTATCCCTCTTCGTGCTCATGCTGAAGCGGTTTGCATTAACTTGGGATTTTTAGAGAACTTTTTCAGAAACCTGACAATAAAAAATTTATAAGTATATGAATAATTCTTCAGCATCACTTAGACAGGATATTTGAATTTTAGAGATGCACATATAAGATGTACATGTTTGTTTAATATGTGCATTTAAATAAAGAAATGATCAAAAATGACTCTGAAATTTCTCAAGGTGTTCCTTTAGGCCAAGATAATGCCATCCTGAGTATCTGGTTAGACATGTTTCTAATATTTTTGGGACCAAGTACAATTTAGATGCAAGAATTTGGAGATCACCCACGCCTTTGTGTCTTTAAGACATGCTTGCAGTTTAACTAGCTGATTTGACTTCATCGTTAACTAAAGCTGGGATTAATCTCAGTAGCAATATAAATGTATGCTATACCTTTTAATAGTAATGCCTAAGACAGGCATTTATAATGTTAATAGAATCGGTCCTAGCACATAACCCTGCAGAACTCCATATTTAACCTTGTGTGTGAAGAAGACTAACCCAGTTGTTGAGTTGATTCTAACCACTGCACCACCCTACCTATAATAACAAAGGTGTGCTCAAATCTCTGTAATAAAATGTTGTTTTCATTAGTATAAAATGCTGCACCGACAAGCACAGGGATGAGTCCACTTTCAGAGGCTATAACAGGATCATTTGTAACTTTCACTAACTCTGTTTCTGTACTGTGATTATTTCTGTATCCTGACTGAAACTCTTTGAATAAACCCCTCCTCTCAGATGATCAGTTAACTGTTTTACAACTACTCTTTCAAGACATAGAAATAGAGGAACGTTGGAGATTGGTCTATAATTAGCTAAGACAGGTGGATGAAGTGGCAGCTTTTTAAGTAGAGGTTTAATTACAGCCACCTCAAAAGCCTGTGGTACGTAGCCTTTTGATAGAGCTAAATTAATCATATTTAGAATTGTAGCTTTAATTAATAGTAAGACCTCTTTGAAAAGTCTTGTAAGAATGGAGACTAATAGACATGTTGACAGTTTAAAGAAATAAATTACTGAAGTTTGTTTATAAAAAGATTGTTACAGGAGAAAATAAAGGTTTAAGAAATATCCATAGTATTGGTTACAGTGCTGAAAAGAAGGGTTGGATTTTTCCTGTTTTCCTCAATCTGTGACAAATAGCTTTACAGAGGGCTTTTTATAGAGCAACAAACTGTGTTTCATGCAAAGTGAAGATTTTCTAGATTAGTGAGCTCTCTAGCTGAGTCATCTGTTTTAAACCGTGTGTTTGTGGGTTATAGCAGGGAGTCAAGCATATCTGATTTGTTGGTTTCTTTACAGAGGAGCCACAGTAATCAGGGCCATACTCAGTGAGGATATTAAGATAATTAAGCTCTGGGAGTAAATTTTGGTTAGCTTTTCTGCATTGTGTTGGTACAAAGCATTAAAGAAGATAATATATTTATATTTAATGATATTTTGTTACAGCACTTTCCGAAAGACATATAGTGTACTGAATTTGTTTTCAAGTGCTCTGTAGTCCATTATTATTCAGCACATAGCACGAAAATTAAGTGTTATTAAAACAAAAGTCGGTTTTTCAGGGGATACTGTTAAACGTTCAGTTTCTATGCTATAAGTCAGGACAAAAGCGAGAGTGTGATTAAAACAGTGAGTGAGCTCATTTACATTTTGAGAGAAGCAAATTGAGTCTACTAATAAATTCAATGCTGAGGCTGTCATTTTCAGCATCTACATGAATGATCACCCATTATAATTATTTTAACAGAAATGAGAACTGAATGCTATAAAGAGGGCCAAGTGGACGATGGATGGCTACAAATAAAACATTTTTTTGTGTTTTTCAATTAGGGTGTGCAAGGTTAAGAGTAAAGCTTTTGGATTAATTATAATTTTTAGTTGATTGATAACGGAGGAGTGACAGATTGCTGCCACTCCTCCTCCTCAGCCTGTGCTTCAAGGAGTCTGACTTGGGGGTGTTGAGTCATTTAAACTAATAAATTATGCCTTAGTAAGGTTTCTGTGAGTTAAGTCATTTATTAACCCTTTTTATAAAGTAAAAACACATGTAAATACTTTATAATCACCAGATAATCAGGGTCCAAACAATATGAGTAGAAGATTTTCCATATTAACTATTTTGACAATACTGTATATTTTCAAAGAAAATGGTAAATACAATTTGAAGGTCCATTTCTGCAAGGGAATAGTTCATTTTTTAAAATGTAATTTAAAGCATATTTTACTGGATGTCTCGTTAAAAAACAATTTAGCTATCTCCAATGCTGTGTGAGATAAGGACATTTGTATTTTAAAAGGTTACAGCATACTGCTGATATATAGCTTATATGTTTGAGCATTTTACAGAAACAATTGAAAAAAAGCTCCCTAAGCTCACAGAAATACTAGCCTGACGTAACACCTATGGTGAGAGTGAATGTGAGAAGAGGCACAAGAGAACGAAGTAATAACCACTAAGAGCTGAGGAGATAAAGGGAGACTGGAACGGCTAGATTACACAGAGGTGAGCAAAATGTTAAGGAAAGTCAGAACATGATGTTCTCTTTGAATAAAGTTTGTAGACATGCAAGAAGTCCAAATTTCAAGGTTATTAGTGTGGAGTATCTAAAGTGATGGAAAAATAGTTGTAAAGCTACAATCATTACGCTGAAGTGTATTATCATTTCAAAATGATTAAGTGGGGCTATTTTACTGTGACACTTTATAAGATACAATTTGATAAACGCCCCGATGTGTCAGGTGTTTCCTTTGCTGGGTTAACTCAAACCCAGCAAAGTCTCTCTGCTGACATATGCCGACAAATTGGTGTATTGTGATATGTATGAATTTTGCAACTTATCAATACCATGATGGATCACTCTTGCCACCCCAGTGGTGCTTTATCTCCCCATTTAACTTTCTTTTTCTTTACCTTTTTTCCAACTTGCAGGTGGGCTTTCACTCTGATCATCATTTCCTCCTACACGGCCAACTTGGCGGCCTTCCTGACCGTCCAGCGGATGGAGGTTCCCATTGAATCTCCAGACGATTTGGCCGACCAGACGAACATCGAGTATGGCACGATCCACGGCGGGAGCACCATGACCTTCTTTATGGTGCGGTTCTGATTGTGCTTGGGTTCGCAATTTGGGAATAAATATATATGTGCCTATCCGTGTTAAATGTTTGTTTGTTTAGTCATTTGGATTCACTGACTCCCAAAATCGCTCTGATTGCAATTCAGGAAATAGCCATTTATAACGTTTTTTTATGCGTTTGTGCGTCTCTCATCATTGCTGGGAACGGAGAGAACAATTGTCCTCACATTTGCCACTCTGTCTCTGAGTTTCTCTCTTGTTTTCTTTATGGCTGTTTGTGTTTGTGTTAAGTGGCTGACTGCCTGTGTTTGCTTATGAGAACGCCACCGGCATCTGTGTTGACATCTGTGTTTGTCATAGTGTGTGTGTGTGTGTGTGTGTGCGCGCATGTGTCTGTGGGTTTTGTATTTTTGTGTGGGTGTGTTAGTATAGAGGAGTGTGTGTAGGTGATTGTTTAAAAAATGTATTTGTTTATATGTTTGTATACATCGTAAATGGCAAAATGCCAGTCTGAGTGTATTTTTCAGTCACTACTGTTTGTCCAAATGGCAGATATAAGAAAGAATGGTGTGTGTTTGCCTACATAAGCCAGTTTCATTGCCACAGTACATTACCCCACTCAATACCTAATCCACACACACATACACACTCTCATTGTTGTACACAGATGCTGCCATCTATACTCTTTTCCTTTCTTCTCGCATACAAAGAGATACAACATGTAATTGTACATTTAATCCTGTTTTGGAGCTTGCCATATTTTGTTAAGTGCTGAACCACCTCCTGTGTGCTGATTTACTTCCATCTGTATGAAAGATGATGCATCAGCTATGCTTGAGCAAATAATCTGTTGCTTTGCTTCACTTTCCTTTTTTCTCCCTCCACTCTCCGCGCTGCTTTTCCCCTCTGTTTGCTATTGATATTTTTACTCTGCTTGTCATTGTTCACACCTGATTTTCTCTCCCGTGTGTACTTCCCTTCGCATTTATCTTTAATACATCTCTTTCATATTCCGTCTTGTCGGAGAAACTTGTACATTCACCTGTAATTACTGTTGAATTGTCGTTGTGTTCTTGTTCCCTCTGCAGAACTCAAGGTATCAGACCTACCAGCGGATGTGGAACTACATGAACTCCAAGCAGCCTAGCGTATTTGTGAAAAGCACAGAGGAAGGCATCGCCCGTGTGCTCAACTCCAAGTATGCTTTCCTGATGGAGAGCACTATGAACGAATATCACCGTGGTCTCAACTGCAATCTCACACAGATCGGAGGCCTGCTGGACACCAAGGGTTACGGCATTGGCATGCCACTGGGTAATAATACTGCATCATAGAAAGTTAATGCAGCACCCAATAATGTATTACTTACTTTTAATAGTTTTGTATGCAGAGAAATGTCCTAAAAATTTTGATAAGTCTCTTTTCTAACTTCTTAAATTGCTTCAGTGCTTTCCAAACAAGCTAAAAGAGTAAAACAAGACATAAAAACACCAACCAGCATAGCTGCACACAGTTTAAAACCTGCTAATGAAAAGATTTTGAAAATTGGCATAAACATCAATAAGGATTAAGTGATTTTTCTCACGCTTCAAAGCCTTGCACCACCCTGCGGCAAATACTCACCTTATGTTTCACCTCAGCTGACGTGCCTGACGACGCTTGGCCTCATCCAGGATTTAGAGGTCACTCATATAGCTCTCATGCTCTGCTCTTTGAGTAGACTCCAAATTAATCCATAAAGTCATGAAAAACCAACTGGCAAGCTAGTAGACATGTAACACTGTTCTCTTTTTGATGATTGCAGACATTGCTGCAGCATTTTTAAGATGCTGTTTCACAGCTTCTGAACTAAAAGAAAAACATGATGTAGTAATTAAGAAAATTATGTGTGCACCTTTTTTAGTTTTCATTATTTTGAGTGGTACAAGTTAAAATATAACTGATAAAACCAACACGTTAACAGGTCAACATTGCAAATCCCCTCTAATACACCTGATTTGGGATTTAGAATGCAGAATACCCACGTTAAAATAATTTTATATCATGTGTACTAAAATAAAAAATCTTCAGTTTCCTTACCTTCTAGTTATGTGTACAGCGGCAGGAATTAGCTCCTTCAAGTCAGAGTCCATGCTTCTAAAAGCTGCTGCAGACTTACAGATTCACATGCATCATGCCAATCTCCTGTTACAACAAATCCCAACAATGCTCTAATCATCTGAGGTCTGGTGAAAGTAGAGACTGCATGGGTTCAATTAACTCATTGTTATGTTGTGTGGGTAAATCCCAGCACATGAGCAGTTTCTGAAACACTTGGACCAGCAGCATATGTGGCACAGAAAACCATTCACCTTTCTTCCCCATTCTGCTATGTTTGCATTTCTGCAGGCCGTCTTGACCATATCGACATGCTTAAATGAACTAAGTAGAATCCATGTCATTGGCTAATTCGATATTTGCATTAACGAGCAGGTAAACAGGTGTACCAGATGAGGTGGCCGCCGAGTGTAACTTCTGGAAGAGAAATCCTGTGAGTGAGCATCTACAATATAGACCAGGCTACTTAAACATAAGTGACAGGGAGCTATCATGTTTCTAAAATTATACAATTATTTGACAAAAAGAAAAAAAAAGTCATTAAATGACAGTGTTAGAAGCATGAGATCAATTATGCTTAACAGATACATGTAGTTGTCTATGATTTGTGAGATTAGATCTGAAAATTGTCTTGTACGTGGTCGATTTATTTTTTATCTGTGGGATTAGTAGCTATTTCAAATGGAAGTAACGTGCATACAGTTAATTGCTTTTCCACTCACGCCCAGCGCTCCTGAAGCCACTTTTTAGCACATAGATGAGATGTCACTGAATCACAGTAATCTGTTCCTATGAAGAGGTCAGCCATATCTGGCTTTCTATTATTGACCAAGGCTGGGGAGGAATGGAGAGAAAAAGCAGAGACAGAATAAAGAAGAGACCACAGGGGTGAAACAAGCCTTTGTACGAGACCTAAAGAGGAAAAAAACCAAAACACATTATCTCACTCACCTCTAAGGAGGAGGCCGTTTGAATTTAGAAAAATAGGCAGATATTTTTACACTTGAATAATTTCCTGCTGGGAGTTAGATGACAGATCTCTTTAAGGATATGCCATTTAAATCTCATTAGGCTGTCTACAGTTTCTGTTCATCAGCATGCTGCTTGGCAACCCACCATGACCTGTGTTCTACCTTTTCCTGTCCTATGCGTTATAACTGGTCCCTGCTTTACTTGTTGTCTCATTGTCTTGCTGCATCTCTCCCAGCCTCCAGCTTTTTGTGTATGCACCTTGAAGCCTGGGAAACTGGTGGGAGGTGATGCCAGATTTATATTGCTACAGTCATTAGTTGTCCTGATTGAAATCGTTTTTGTTTGTTTTTTCTGGGGAGGTTGGTGTTCTCCAGCAGTGACTTAGCGAAGGAGGCATGATAATCACTGAACAACTGTCAACACTTTCTATAGAGACTGTTTTTGTGCAGAAGGCCCGTCTAATAAAAGCTGCCTGTTGATTATGTTCACAGCTAAATACCATTATGCTAAAGAAAACATATTTGTCATTTGCACAGACGGAAACTTTAAACCCTCTGAATCTGGTCCAGCGTATCTTTTTTGCAGCATACTTTGTATGCTATTCAACCAGCTGCTGAACCACTGCGTCTGTCTGGTTGTAATCTTGCTGTTTATCTCTCACTAATCCTCTCTTTATACTCACCAAAAGATCACTTGTAGCCATCTCGAGGCTGCAGCAGCAATTCTCTTTTTCTGCTTAGTCTCTTTAACACTTAATCATTTTATGTTTTTTCCCTTTTTCTGAAAAAAAAAATCTCTCTCCTGTCTGGTCTCTTATGCTGCACCTTGCCCACCACTTGCTCTTATCCTGCCTTCTTGTTATTTTCCAGGATCTCCGTTCAGAGATGAGATCACACTGGCCATCCTCCAGCTGCAGGAGAATAACAGACTGGAGATACTAAAGAGGAGGTGGTGGGAGGGAGGCCAATGTCCCAAAGAGGAGGACCACCGTGCCAAGGGTGAGTCGACCGCAGCTGTCTGCCTCCGTTGCCTCCTTCTCTCTAATGTCCCCAGTAATAGTCTCCTCACTCTCTGCTACAGTCCAGCTAATGGCTAATGCCTAACCTAATGTCCTTGCGAAGGGTACTTAGCACAATCTACTTTCCCAGATGTCTTCTGTTTGTCTCAGGTGGTGCATAATGTGAATTTCATTGGAGACAGTGTATCTGTTTACATGTGTTTATTAAGAGTGTGTATGTGTGTAGGCAAAGCTTCTGCATGAATGACAGAGATGATGAAAACATCTCTGTGTTTATGCCACTGATGTCAGATGAAAATCTCTTTTTAAAATATTTTGCTAACAAAATGCTTCAGTTCAGGCATTTCAGTATTGTTACACTTTATCAGTGCAGTTTATCTCAAACCCTTCAGGGCCCTATAATTCTGTTTTTCACTCAAGCACTTCATTCCAGGCAATTTAAATTTTAAACTCAGATGAAAGAACACAGCAGTGATTTAGTATTACACTCACATTAAGTATTTGGTTCTTAGTGTGGGTCAAGCTGTAGAAGATGGAAAGTCCAGTACTTTCCACAACACAGCATCTTTGTTAGACCACTTACTTCCAGCAGATTATCTACTAGAAACTATGAATAATGCAAACTGGCATTACGAACATTATGACAGTTAAGGTGTTTTCTGATTCTTAAATCAACAGCTAAAATAGAAATCTGTACAAGAGCAGTAGCATGAAGCTAGAGTCTGGTTAGCTTAGCTTACCTTAGCATAGCGCAGACAAATAGAAACTGAAAAAAAAAACCCAGTCTGATAACAAAATGCGACTATCAGAAGGTTTAAAGTGCACACTAGTAGCAGCACGTGCTCTGGGAAGCGTGTTCGGGTCAGAAATTGGATGCAGCAGGTCCTTACCATCGGTGACCCTGGCTGTTTAGGACTTTATTTTGGCCTCAAACAGCGTTGCCTTCTTCCTGTTTACCCGACGTCATCAGAGCATGCTCACCCGAGGCTGCTTTATTGGTCGCAATGCCGACGGGATACGAGGGGAGGTGGAGCAAATATGAACAACCTACAAATACTGCCTGCTACCACGGATGGACAGAGAGTTAAATTAGCTCTCTTAAACGCAAGATCTGTATCAAATAAAACTCATGTTCTTCGGGACTTCTTTGGTACTCATAAGCTGGATGTCATGCTCCTAACTGAGACATGGCTGCGCGCTGGTGAAGTGGCACCTTTGCTGGAACTTTGCCCCACCGATGCCAGCTTCTTCAGCTCCCCCAGGTTGTCTGGGAGGGGAGGCGGGGTAGCCTCTATCATCAAAGACTGCTTTAAATGCAAACAGATACAAAGTCCTGGTGTTTTTACCTCATTCGAG
>VUQR01014038.1:23350-34914 GCA_015108515.1 Hemichromis elongatus | reverse complement strand
TTGAGTTGCGTGTTTTTTTTTTTTTTTTTGGTCACCAAAACACTCACAGACTGTTTTATCAAGCTGGAGAGAAAAAAAAAAAAACACTCATTTTTATTTTCAGGGCGGTTCTGAGCAGATGCCGGGGATTAGTTTACCATAATTATGGACCTCCGTTGTTCTCAAAGAGAACAACGCTGCAGATGTTTTTCTTTTTGTTCTGTTTTTTGCTCTGTTAAGAAGATAATCCACATATTGTCGCACTTTCCAAACAAGCAACTGCGGTCCAGCTAAAGGACTGGCTCTATGTTTCTGTCAGTGTGTTGTGTACTTTTTTTCCTTTTGTCATTAATAAAAAAATGTACGTTCATCAGTGAGAGTCGCACGTCTGGTAACCCAAACCTTGCTTGCACCATCGTCACATTTTGGTTTCTGCTTGAAGGATAAAGTGCCAAGGATGAGAACATAAACTTGTTTTTGAGTTTTTCATTGTACATGAAGTCCAGTGTGATTTTTTTTTTTTATTTATTTGTTGTTCTTTCAAGTGATTGATGAGAGAATTGAAAACAAGTTGTAACTCAGGTATGCAGGCAGTGCTTGTGTTGCTGCGCTGTATTCTATTTTTATATCCATCACTCCAGATCATCTTCTACCGTTAAAGGTTTCTGTCTGAAGTTTAAAAATGTCCTTATTTTTTTCTTGGGTAAAGAGTCGGTAGGTTTTTATCATGTGTTCACGCTTCAGAGGACAAGTGTGCAATCTGAATGTACCTGAATGCTTCACATTACAGCGTATTACTAACTACCAGGCCCTGGTTCATGCCTCTGTAACCAGTTTTGTTTGCTCCCTTCTCTTGTTAGAAGAATCAACGATTAGCCATAATTACGAATTAATTGCCAAGAAAATAATAAACTTGTAGATGAATTTATCCTGTATTGTCTTGTTATATTTCTACACTAAGAAATAATGAGATAGAGAGATACACAGCTGCACAGATTGGAAGAGAAAACGACGATTGAGACAAATGCGTGTATTTCCAAAGCTCAAACAGGAAGGGAGCATTCAACGGATTCTTGAGGAAGAAAATGGATCACATATAAGTGCCTGCAGTTTGCAAAAATCAGACACTTCGGTAAGTCCATGATATGAAGCATTCCACTAAGAAGAACACAAAATAGTGGATAAAAATCGAGAATACCGACAAGGAACGAACAATCTGCTGCGTAAAAGTTTCCAGGCTAAGCGCAAGATTTACGCATATTGTTCTTTCTGGAAACTGTAGGATCGGAAAAAATTGGGCAGCTAAAGGGAAAAAAATGTATATAAATATAAACTATTCAGTTAGAAATTGGCGTGGAATCTTGTGGTTCTCCGGATAAATCAGTTTTAAACCGGGCGGGGAGGTCACCTTATATTCTACTTTATAAAGCTCAAAACGTGCCTGATCCGTGTCTTCGTAAATGGAGATAGTGCGTAAATGCGCACATCGCTTTTGTTTTGCTCCAGGTTAAGTTGATTTGAAGCTTGACTCTGACTTATCAAAAGCTCGGCTGTAATTACGCAGTGAGGACTGACAGAAGACCTGCAGGATCAGCAGTCTGTCGTATCCACATCAAGCGCAAAATAAGACATAAGACAAGCCTAGTTTGATTTAGTTAAATTCGACACAATGTGCAGTAAATTTTGACGCGTCAGCTTTAATATCAATCTACTGACTGATACTGACGACACAGGCAGCGGAACTCAGCAATAACTCCATTCTCTCTGGCCTCTGACATCTCGAATACGCTGAAATGGATAAGCAGAATAAAATGGATTGATATTTTTAATTTTGCATGACTGATTTATCACATAAACATATTTATAAACCTGTTGCTCTTATGAGTATGGAAGAGGATTAGGGCCAATGGGGGGAAAAAAAAGAATTCTGACATTAAAGTCAGAATTCTGAGAAAAAAAATAACAATTCTGAGATGACAATTTAAACGCAGAATTTTTATTTTTTTTTTAGTGGCCCTAATCTTCTTCCGTACTAATCCTCTTCCGCACGATCCGCCTGGTTTTGTATGGCCCCTTATTTATTTGTTTGTCTTTTTCAGTAAATCGTTCTTCGGTTTGTCGATAGGGGGCAGCAGAGTGCAGTTGTTACTTACGGCATACAGTTAATCACGACGACGACAAAGAACGTAAACAGGAAGATAGGAAAGGCAAACAGTGGTTATTGCGTGTGATTTTCTTTATAGTTTGTTTTTTAACTGAAGATATTTCTTCCAACCTGAAAAATCAGTCAAAATGGGGAAGCGACAGCACCAGAAAGACAAAATGTAAGCGTAAGCATCGAGCAGCTCTGCAACGCGTTTGTTTGGACACCGTTAGCACTTAAGAAGCTAGTAGCAAGCTAACCCACATTTTCGTACTAAGTGTGGCGTTACTAACAGTGTTATAAATAAAGTTGTATGATTTTGTTGCCTTTGTTTTCTCACATTTTCTTCTTACAGGTACATCACATGTACAGAGTACACGAACTTTTATGGAGGGAAACGAGCAGGTGAGCTGGTTTTCAGACTAACTGGTAAAAACCAGCGTCTGTGGAGGAACTGTTTATGTTATTTCTTTAGTTTTGCCTTTTATATAAGATGCAGTTTTTGCTACCTCTCTAAACTTTAAAACAGGTAACAGTGTGTTGAGAAAGGGTTTCGTCTTTAAGGAAATTCAGTTTTATGCTGTTTTTGAGGCTTTGGTTTGTTTAGCTGCTCGAATTTATGTTTCTGACTTAATATTTTTGTATTAGTGATATTTAATAGCACATATTAATAATATCTATAGTTAATCGTTATAACTGATGTTATAATTGGTAAGTATGTCTAAAGTAAAGTACTGTAAATGAATCAGAGCCACTAGAGGTTTAAAAGTGGGGTTGCACTGGATCGGGGGTTTCTCAGTGTTCGGTAGTCCTTAAAAATGAAACAGATTTTTACTTGTCTTACATTTTCTTTGTGTATTTCCTTTCCAGAAATCCCACAGGCAAACTTCAGACGGCTTCCTTTCGACCATTGCAGGTAACAAGAGATTCGTTTACTATGAGAAAAGAAACCTTAGAAAGCGACAGAAGAGTAAAGTGATAGAGTAAAAGAGAAGGTTTACAGGATGGTAGTGAGGCCTGCTATGGTGTGTTGTTTTGAGATTGTGGCACTTACAAAAATAGAGGAGGCAAAGCTGAAGATGCTAGACAGTTTTCACTGGGGGTGAGGAGGATGGACAGGATTAAAAATGAATGCATCAGGTGCATCAAGTGATTTGGAGACAAAGGTGAGGCTGAGTTGGTTTGCACATGTGCAGAGGAGTGATGGGGGGTATATTGTACAAAGGATGTTGAAGATGGAGATTTCAGGGAGAAGGAAAAGAGGAAGAGAAGTTTTCTGGATATAGTGAAGGAGGACATGCATAGAGTTGGTGTGGCAGTGCAGGATTATAGAGAGAGGGTAAGATGGATCCAGATTGCTGTGGAGACCCCTAAAGGTAGCAACTGAAAGAAGAACAAGATGAAAAAGAAGAGAAAGCACATTGGAAAAAAAAATTGCCATCCAACCTGTTACACCTTTAGAAAACAGTTGATGATGTTTAGATAATGTCTTTGTTGGTAAATCTGCATCTGAACATGTTTTTGTTCAATCGCTGTAAACGATTGAGTATTTGTCGCACTGTTTAGGGGGCCAGCCTGGTTCCCAGGTGGCTTTGTGAAGTGTGAAAACTTCAGTGAACTCATTGACATCTGAAATTTCTCTCTGCCACACCTGCTGAGGTGATGCCAGAAAAACTGCAGCGTCTAGAAAGTTGGAACTATTTCTAGATTTTGACAATTTATCACCGAGCAAAGTAAATAATTTGCTTAGTTATTTTTTTGAAGACATTCCAGACTGTTCATCTGTTTTGCAAGTGCATTGTTTATTAGATGTAAACCTGTACTTCTGAGAATATTAGAAGGATGTTTTCTTATGCAGTTGTTTGGTCCACTTGGGAACAAATTGTTCCTATTAACTGATTCAGAACTATACTGGCAGGTGACTTACTAGAATCAACCCCTGCTGTGTTCAAAAACTGCTTTTGCTTTTTTTGCTTTTTTATTTTTTTAAGTACATCATAGTTTTGTTCCCATCAGTTCATACTGACAGAGTATGAACAGGCCCCTCAGTTCCCCTGACAAACATCTGGGCAGGCAGTTCTTAGCTGTTGTTCCCCAAGTTGCAGCTGGAAATATTTAAACTCAAAGTTAAACTCTCATCTCCATCCCAACATTTGCACGAGTCACTTTTTTAAAAAAAAATTTTTATTTTTACCTTATATGATTCAGCAAGTATTTATTTTACAGTCTTGATTTTTATTCATCATTACATCATTTGATTTTTATTCACTGATTGGTGCTTTTAAATTGGTGGATACTGTAATTTTCCGCATATTTTGTCTAGCCTTACTTTTTAAACATTTTTTAAGTGAACTGAACTTTTCTGAATTTAATTTGAATTCCTACTATATTATGGTTTATTGGTTTGTTGGTTGTCTGTCCTGCTGACCTGCCTGAAAGATGCTTTACAAATGAACTTTGGTTAATTGATGAACTGAAGTGAGTTTGACACTCCTATTATATTTCAGCTTGTCCCTTCAGCCATTTGAGTATCCTGTCTGCACTGAGGAGGGAGTCGTCTTCGACCTGCTGTGAGTAAATGATGTCTGATGGCTCTAAGTATTTATATAATACCCACAGTAGCCAGGCAGATCTTGGGAGAAGCTCTGAGAGTGTACTGTGAGGCAACATCAATGGACAGTTTTCAGTGTATTTAACCCTGGCTGGATTTGAACTTATGCTGAACACATAACCTCCTCCAGTATGTTCAGAGTTTGGATTTAAAATAATCCAGAAGTGCCACAATTTTAGTGATTCTTTTCCTGATCAGATGTTCCAAGCGTGATAAATTATATAGTCTGTGCTGAAGGAATGCACATTATATATGCAGTTTCTGGATTTTGTCAAGCCAGCTAACACAAAGGAAGCTTGGATATGTCAAACTTGCCCTAAATCTGTAAAAAAAACAAAACAATCAAATATCCGTTTTGTTTTCATGCTTGTTAGGCTTATAAAGGTGATATTTTTTGTTCTGATGATTTATCTGCTGTATGACTTGACATCTCACTCGACAATTTTCCACAACATATTGTATCTCACGTATTTTTTTCATCTTGTTTCTTGCTTTTAGCATAATCTAAAAGATCACTTACTGTGTACCTCCTGTTTTTAGGAGCATTGTTCCGTGGATTAAGAAGTATGGCACAAACCCGATCTCCGGAGAGGTGAGGAGACAATGATTCCTTCACGGTGCATTTGCCCCATAAGCTGCTCTCATTTACAGACGTGACCAGAATTGTGGTTTTAATCTTTTAACTCAAAAAGAAATAAACACAATTTTCAATATAAACATGACCTTAAATATTAGCTGAGCAAACCATTTATAAAAGATGGAGGTGGAATTCAAGTATACAAGATGGACAAGTGCACTAGATGGGAATAGCTTCGGAAGACTTAAGTTTTTACCGTGACCCTGCATGGCAAACATGGTCTTTACCTCCGTAGCAGTTCTCTGTTCCTTCGTCAGCATCTTACACACAATGATAAGAATAAGATTGAAGGTAAGGCTGCGTATAACTTGCTATTATAACCATCTTTATAACCAGTTCAACTCCTCTTTCATTTTCAAGCTTTTATTAGTAGGATTGGGAGAAAGATGCTGCTCACAAATTCAGTGTCAATAGCAGACATTTGTTTTAAAGTTAATAAGTAGTAATTATCAGTGATGAATATACAGCACATCTGTATGATTTCCTTCATTTCACAGCTGGATCTCTGTAACATAAGCCTTCATTTACCCGTTTTCTAAAATGAGCGCAAGCATTTTTGTGAAGTTTGAGAAGCAAATTTTTTCTTTTCTTCCACAGAAACTGGAAGCAAAGTCCCTCATCAAACTGAACTTTGCCAAGAACAATGATGGTAAATATGCTTATGCTCAGATGCACCTCAGGCACAACAAAATTTATGTAGAAGAAATTTAATACAGTCATCAGCTTTAGTCTAATTTGCTAGGTTACAGTCACTGAAATCATGCAGGTTTTAGATTTCTTTTAAAGCCACACTTTTCTTACTGCTTTGCTTTGTATGAGGGGAACCTTAAAAAAGAAAGTTTGTCTTAAAAGGGTTTAGAGGAATGAGAACCCAAAAAAGCAAGTGAGGGGAGAAGATGTGATATAATTCAGCAGAGGATTGCATGAGGTACTCGTTGACTTCTTGAGTGGATCCAGCCTGTGGCAGCAGATTGGACTCTGCTGCTCAGCCTGCTGCTCTCTCACTTTTTTTTTCTTTGCTTCATTTTGTTCCAGGAAAGTATCACTGCCCTGTTCTGTACAACGTCTTCACAAATAATTCTCACATTGCTGCCAATAAGGTCACCGGGAATGTGTTTTCTTATGAGGTCAGTGAACTCGCGCTCTTGCTGCATTGATCTTCACGATGATGCTTTTCAGACAGAAATCGATGTCTAAAATTACGCACGCAGAGAAAGAGAGGATATTGATTTTGGTCTCGGTGTGATACAGTGCAGATGCTCGGCCCACATGGTCTTACAAGATGCTGCCTTACATCACACAGAATTAGCCGTGTGCAAAAAAAATCTCTCCAAACAAAAAACAGTGTTCTGTTTATTTTTACAGATGAATTTCAGTTGTAGTGATACTCAGCTTGTGTTAAAATTAATGGAAACCAACACATAATTAAATTTTACCTGTTGTCCAAGTTTGTTTTCCTTATGACCAACAGAGGCTTTTCTTTCTGATATTTCTGTTTTCATGCAGGCAGTTGAGCAGTTAAACATTAAGACCAAAAGTTTTAAAGATCTGCTCACCGATGAACCCTTCACAAGAAAAGATATTATCACTCTTCAGGTGAGGCATTGTTCTACAATTTGTTATCCACCTACATAACTGAAAGTACTTTTATTTGAGGAATAGAGACATTGTGTTTTCTCTTTTTAGGACCCCACAAACCTGGATAAGTTCAACGTCTCCAACTTTTTCCATGTAAAGAACGACCTGAAAGTGTTGGACCCAGGTGAGCTATCGGTATTTTTCTGGTGATGGGTAATTCTCACTATCCAAGTGTGGTATGGTAAAATCCTTTAATTTCTCTCGCTCTTTCTGGCATGCTTCAGACGAGGAAAAGGCTAAGCAGGACCCAGCATACCATCTGAAGAGCACCAATCTGGAGACGAGGGAGACTTTAGCCGAGCTTTATAAAGAATACAAAGGGGACGAACTTCTGGCTTCCACCATGAAGGAGCCACAGGCCAAGAAGACGGACAAATTAAATGCTGTAAGAAAACCCTCCTCACTATGATTCCTAAAGCATTTTATAGCTTCTGGTTTCATCACCGCAAGGCTCCATGCACAGCAATTCCTTTATGACCATAGAATAGAATAGAAAAGAATAGAAGAGCCCTTTATTGTCATTGTACATAAAATATAAATAGTAAGACAGCAGAATAAATAATAGAAGGGAGAAAAATGTAAAATCAGGAGGAATACAAACTAGAGAAAGCCACAAATTCAAGGACGAAGTGTTTGGAAGCAGTGCAGAGGACTTGGTCTGAGTCTGTGTGTGAGTGGCCTGAGTGATGAGGGTTACTCAGACAATGGCAGTGGGTCAAACAGGTGGTGCGAGGGGTCACCTGTGATGCCCCTGGTTGTCTTGAGACATGAGGATCTGGTGATGGTCTCCAAGGGTGGCAGAGGGCAGCCAATGATTTTTTGGGTGGTGTTTATTTCCCTCTAAGGCCTTCCTGTTTTCAGTCATGACCCCTGCGTGCTAAACACGCAGGCAGCAGGAGAGCACGCTCTCCACTGAGGAGCAGTGGGTCCAGGTGACATCAGCGGACACATGGGGGCCCAGAAACCTGAAGGTGGAGTTAGATTCCACCCATTCGCCATTTATAATGCAGACTAGAGCCCGACCACTTTTGGATTTATAAAACTGATGCAGATATTTAGTGATTTAAAAATCTGATATATTTTCTTTCAAACTCATAAACAACGTTCCCTGAAGGACGTGCAGTTATTTATTTACTTGTTTATTTTCAGCTTGACTCTTCCTGGAAATGGAGTGCCTTTGATGGACAGAAAATGTCTCTTCAAGATGGCTGAAAGATGTTTCTCCCATCTCTTTTATAAATGCAGACACGGCAAATATTTAATACCATTTAATATATAGGACAGTCTCTAATTCAACACCTTCACCCTTTGGGTGAACTTGTAACAAGAGGACATCTCACCTGTTTGTAATATGCGCTGTCATGTTTAGTAAACACCATCTTATTTGCTATGAGCAATTAACTAGTCTTATAGAGATGTTCGGGCAATATGATGGTGAGTCATAAATGATTATTAAGAGTATAAATAATAATTTAAAAACTGTCCAGGCTTTTCAACTGCTGAAGGAAAAGTTCCAACATTTAGACCAGGTGACGAAAACTGAGATATGTGCAATATTATTTGGACAAGGATGCAACAGGCCAACAGGATGTGACCTGAACCCTTATTCAACTTGTTTTACTAAACTATTACATTATTTTATTTCATAGTTCTTTACTTTTGTAAAAGCGCAAAACTAGTCATGAAGCTGAGAGTTGATCAAATGTCATTGCTGAGGACTAATTTAACATCGTTTAGGTTTTTCAGTTATTAAGTCAATTTAGTCACGTCACTGCAGCAGGTTTTCAGAGAGCCTTCTGAACCAGGTAAAGATGTGCTAGTTTTACTTTGCACACAGGAGGGAGCCAAATACTAGAAAATATATTCAGAGTATTGTGAATGAGAAAAGAAAGACCAGATAAACCCCAGCTGTATCCAGAAACAACAAAGAATAAAAGATAACTACTTTAAGGGAGATTAATGGATACTATTTTGCATATAAAATAATGCTAAAAAATAACATCAGTTTCTGAACCCGAGACAGTGAAATATGGAGCATTTTTCTATCCATTTGAAAATGGCAAACATATACATAATGTAACCTTCCTCCAGGCCTGCTCTCAGTCATCATACCTCTGGGGAACATTCGTGCACACACACACACAGACCGATGAGTAACAAAGGAGGTCAGTGGCGGTGACGTTACCGCCGTGACTGTGTCCTTGAATTACTGGAAGGATGACGGCTGATTCAATTGGAGCCGCAGCTACACCTTCTTTCTTATCAGCGCTCCTTTGATGCTACGCCGTGCCTCATTTTTACAGCACAGCTCTTCCTCGGTCGCTCTCTGTGTCGAGTTCATAGTGACGCTTTGACAGCATCTGAGAGAAGAGGGAATATAGGTCAGACAGAGCGTGCAAGGTGAAGTCTGCGCTTTCATGCGCCTTTACAAGAACTGGAGCAGAAGAATGCTAAACGGGGACTGAAGAACAGACTTTTAGCCTTTGAAATCCATTTTCACTTCTCTGCTTTAATCTTCAGAGTTATTCTTTGACTTGAATAACTCTAGCCTTATCACATGTTTCTGGTATTTTTAGGTGTATGTTACGATTCAACGATTACTTTCGACTGTAATTTAATCTCAGATAACCTCTGCGGTGCTCCGTAATTACAACGTGATACAAATCTTTCTGTTCTCGACTCTTAATCATGCTGAGCCTGGAAAAGCTCACACGCCCTTTAGAGCAAACGAGGGGACCATTCGAATATGAGGCTGGAAAGATATGACGAGTGGAGAAGACGCTTCCTCAACTGGAGGATGAACCTTCAGGCCTTTTTAATGAGGAAATATCTGCCCTGGCTGCCTCTGAGCGCCAGTGGATTATTTCACATTTAGAAAAATGTACAATAATGAGAGAAAGTGATGGTTTTTAGTAAGTATTTTAAAATTAGTTGGTAAAATGTTATGTTTTACATAGTCATACAAAGACACTAATGCAGCACAGAAGCTCGAGATCCACATACTGGCTTTTTGTTTTTTCCATACCTTTGCCCCTCCTGTGGGATTGAGAGTAGATCATCCTGAATCAGTAGGTCAGTGGTTCATTCCCTAGCTTCTCCAGCCTACACATCAAAGTGTCCTGGGGGCGGGATACTGAACCCTAGATTATTCTGCCACCACTGTTGTGTGTGTGAGAGATCAAATGCTAAAAAGCTGTTTTTGCAGATTTGTTGCACCTCTGATGTTCTATATAGTTCTCAACAGGTGGTCATTAAACACCCTTGAACCTGCCAGTTTCACTTCTACTTGCTGTCAGATTATGCTAGTTTATGCTCATGTGAGAATAGTAAAAAAATACTACGCAGCAGCCTCATGTGTCCTGCCTCCTGCCAGCTCTGTTCAGGTGACTTTAAAACAAAGAAAAGTCTAATTTTTCTATTGTGTACTGCATGTTTGGGATATCATGACCTTAATCAAGAGTTGTGTAGAGTTTATGTGTGAGAATGACTTACGAGTGCGTCCAGTGGTCAATAAGACTAGAAACGTTATTTAATGCTGTTACGACACAGCTCAAAAGAATCATAGTCTAGGAGTATGATTCTTGCTTGGGGTGCAAGACATGCCAGGTTCATATCCCGGACAAAACCCCATTTATGTTACGACCTGGCTCAAAAGCAGCAACATAAATATGGAGACTAACACCAGAATTTCAAAAAGAAGATTATTTTATTTTAAATTATATAACAAGTTAGCTAAAATAGCTGGTACCACTAAGACAAAGACTAGTGTTCCTCCATGAAAGCCTGCCTCAGGTATGATCCACACCTGACTAGGTGTGGTCAATTAGCAACAGCTGAACACTCTTTCACTGCTACTGCAAAGAGATTGGGGGCTGCAGTGGATCAAGATCAAGCTGACTGCCATCATTAAAATTAACAGATCAGCGTGACTTTTTAAACTTTTATCTTGTGCCCCTCCCCCCAGGCTCATTATTCCACAGGAAGAGTTTCTGCCTCGTTCACATCCACGGCCATGACTCCTGCCACAACACACGAAGCAGGCAAGTGAACACATCGCACACAAAAAACCTCCACAGATTCCCCGTAAAAACAAACATTTGTCTCATCTTCAACCTGCATTCATCCAGGGACCACTGGCTGGCCACGTGTGGTCTTCTTTATTTATTTGTTTATCTGCTTTTTTTTTTTTTTAAAAAAGGAAAGTGCAGCTTCACGCTCACACAGTTTAAATGCAACTGCAAGTGGGAGCTGCTTATTTCGACTGGCGTTTTCTTCTCCTGTCAGCCGCTGAGCTGCTTCATGAAAGAGATTTGCTGTTATGCAACTGTATAGTAGGTTCAACACACTTCAGAAAAGGAGGACAATGTTTGGATTTAGTGACCTAGTTCAAGTTTCTGAGAAGGGATGAAATGCCTTGAAATATATTTATACAGAGGTCTTTATTTACCAAAATATAAGAAGGGATTTGTATTTTTTTAAAAACCAGTGTTTCTGGTGAAAAGCTAAACACTGGTGTTTAAAAAAAAAAAAAAAAAAAAAAAAAAAAAAGGGGGGGG
>VUQR01014038.1:0-23330 GCA_015108515.1 Hemichromis elongatus | reverse complement strand
GAAAAAAAAAAAAAAAGGGGTTTAAAAAAAAAAAAAAAAAAAAAGAATAAAAAGGGGGGTGGGGGGTTGATTTGGAGATAGTCAACAGGAGAAAAACACTCAGGCATAAATCTACATAACAGTTTGCCCCGCAGACGCATGCAGACTCTTTAAAGGTCAGAGATCTCACCTGTGCCAACATCAAGCTGAGACTCATAAAACAATCAATGAGCTCTTAAGATTGTTTTTCAGAATACCTGTCCCTGCTTCATGTGCCAGCTGTAAATGTGAAATATTATCATCATCTGCACTTCATGCTTCAATTAAATTTATATTTAAACATATTTTTCAGACGCTATTGCAGACGACACTGTGCGTTACCAGTATGTGAAGAAAAAGGGATACGTACGCCTGCACACAAACAAGGGAGACCTGAATCTTGAGTTGCACTGTGATAAGGTAAGAACGTCTGTATTCACTCATGAACAGTAGGAATAATTTGGATAGTAATTGCAAATCGATAGTATGGAAATAATTATACTTGTACTTTTATTTTGAAAACACAAGCAACTGAGGAGAAAGTCTGCAATTCAGAAGGTTTTCATGTTAGAATAGTAACAGCTCTCAGTTTATTTTGATGTTTTCATATGGTCATTGCTGGGCAGAACTGGAAAATAAAAGCGCATTAAAATTTGAAGGTTAAGTCTGGGGTTTTTCAGCTCTTAGCCGTTAATATAGGAAGGACCGTGGGAAAATAAAAATATATAACTTCTTTGTTTTTGCGGTGCCAGCTAGGTCTCTCTGCAGGCATTGCAGATTTTGTCAGTTGTTTTTGTCTTAGTATAAAAGATGGATGCAGCTTTCAGGTGGGAGAAATGAAGCAAATGCAGGAGTGCCATAAGCACAAGAACAAATGGGTGAGTTAGATGTGGGTGTAAGAAGGTGGGACTGGGCATGTTTTCACGTTCTTGGCTGTCAGAAAGGTTTCATATAAGAAGGTGTGTAGCGTATGCACAAGTAAGTCAGTAGTTTTGTTGAACATGTTCCAAAGTACCCTGTGTCAGAAGCTGAACATTTTTTTGACAGTTATTAACAGACTAACCAGGAATCAAAGTTTAAGCTTGCAGCTTCCTGCCATACCATTTTAAAAACCACTGGCTTAAAGGGAGGCTGGCCCGAAAGAGATGGTTCATTGAGACAGTGTATCGCCTGAGAGGTGGTTGATATAAGATGAATAAGGATTATTTTGTGAACAATAAAGATGCTACTGCATGAGGCTACATGAAAACAATATGGAATTGGAAAGGAGCAGATGGCTTCACTTGGATATTAGCAATATCAACTGACAAAACGAATAGTTTTACAAATGCAGCCTGTGAGGCTCTGATTCAGGTGACAGGGTGATTTAATTCTCCGCTGTAAGGTTTTCAGATGAAGTTGTTGTGATGTAGTTTTTCCTGGTGCATGTTTTTAAATAATAGATTTCAGGATGACTCACCTAAAACTGTGAAAATAGACAGTGCCCCCCCCCTCACAGTTTGCCAAACTTACGTCTTGGCAGGAATGAGTTGCTCGTGTTCACCCTTCTAAGCTTAGATGTGGGGGGCTCCTGAGAGTCAGCGTGAACTCCAGGAACATATTTCTGCCCTGGTAACCAAGCGCCTCGTGCGTCTGGTTTTCATTGGCTTCTGAGCTGTCGAATCAGAATAATGAAGGGAAAGTTGCAGCAGTTAGACAAACCTGGCCTCTGTGCCCCACATCCTCCTCCACCCCGCCTTTCTCCCCAGTGGTTTTCTCACAAGATCGCAGCTCTATTCGAGGCCTGCTGTTTACGAATTAATGAGAGCTGCTTTACTGTCACATTCAGTCACACAGACCCAGAGACCGCCACCATGTAAGGTTTGCTCACTCAGCCTGCCCAGCCCTCGCTGTTCGCAACGTGGATGAAATGCGCTTTAGACACCCATGATATCAAAGCTTTATTATATTCAAAAACAACTTTGAATCAGCTCATAGCCTTTATAATAAAACAGGAAAGATGGCAAAATGTAAAGTCAGCGTGGGTTTAAAATTAAAGTCGCACAAACAATGAGGAATATTTATTCGAGCGAAGTGGCTTATATAGGGCCTCTCTAAACCTATAAAATCTGAACTTGCACAGATGTGCCTAAAATATAAATGAATGGAGTAATTTTAATGGATTTATGCTCCACATTACTGCCTGATTGCATGGGAGCGTGAGCGAGTCTGTAAACACGTGTGAATCAGGACATTTTCTACTTTTTCTTCTTCTCTGCGTCACCAAATGTTTCCATGTTGACACCAACTGATTGTTGACATTTTAGGTACCTAGCCATGTTTCTAAATTGAATTGCATTTTAGAGACTCGCAAAGTAACGCAGAAGCATGCACGCTAAATTAGCCATTATTACAGGGCAGCAAGAGGAAGAGGACTTACAGACGTGTCTCTGACGCAGGAGACTGTTTAATAATCAAAGTTAAAGCACTGGGGGAAGAATAAGGCTTTTTATATTGATTTGTTATATATTTATTCATAGAGGTGTTAGTAATCTGTTGAACCAGACGGTTTGTCCTTAGACAACTGTTTTAAGACGTTCTTTTCAATTCCAAAAATCAGTTTTATGTCCAAAATTATAGAAATAAAATACTGTGTGTGTGTGTAGTGGTTTAAAACAATAAGCCTCTTTGTACCAGAGTGCTTGGAAAATCTGGGATTTATGATAGAGGGAAAAGGAGCCAGAGAGTTGATCACCCCCAGCAAACTCAAGATGTATGTGGAAATAAGACCAGCAGTGAGCTGGTGAAATAAAGAGGTTTAAACAGAGTCTTTTATAAATCTGGGGAAACCACCAACCGTTGTTGCCGGGCCGGGTGTGTGTGTGTGTTTCTCTCGCATGAACACTCAGAGAGGTGTTCCTGCAGGTTGACATTAATAATGGTAGACCTGACCGGCGTCATAGTCAAAGCCACGCCTTCTGCTCGGGGCAGTGTCGCCGCCTCATTTCACAGACTACCAGTCTGTCTAAATTAGTGCCCGACGCTTGGTGTTTTGTAATGATTTACAAGACTTCAACAAACCATACGTCTGTTTTTATTTTCCAACATTTAAATCGCTTTGTTGTAGAAGTGAAGTAAGCCTGCCTTCTAGCTGCGTGGCTTCGCCTCAGGTTGCAGACGAGCCCTCATTCATGACAGACTTATGGGTGTAACAAACACTTTGTAGCAGGTCAGGCAGAGTTGAAAATGTGCCACTCAGTTTGTTTATGTGAATGTAAAACTTCATGCTGACAGTAACTGCTGCGTGAAAGCTGAAATACAGCTGGTTCAGTGTCTTCTAAAGCTCCAATAAGAGAAGTCAAATATTCACAAGGATGATGGACTGAAAGTACACTTAGCTCAATAAGTACTTTCAAAATTACCATGCATAGCGAAAGCTGTAGTTCCTGAACACGTAAAGCAATATTTTTGTTAAACACCTCGAAATAAAGCTGAACTTCAGAACTAAATTCGCACATTGTTTGGTATAAAGTCACTGTGGTGGTGTAAAGAGGCAAAATTACAAACAATGTGGCATTGTCCAAAAGTACGTGGACTTATCATGAACTTAAAAAAGCTAATAGGTGGGGGTTATGTAATTATGTATATGTGTGGGAATATATGTATGTAGTGATATGGCGCTATTTTGAAACACCAGATACTTTTTGACTGTTTGTGGTGGCACTTATCAAATGAATGGCGATAAAATGAAAACTATTGATCTCGTAGTGAGGAAGAAAATCACAAAGCTGAGCACCTGCGTCTTCTTTCCTTAAGGTTCCCAAAGCGGGCGAGAATTTCATCCGTCTGTGCAAAAAGGGCTACTACGATGAAACGATCTTCCACAGGTCCATCAGGAATTTCATGGTAAGGAAATAAAAACCTCTTCCTGCTTTTATCCATCTCCACTAAAGCCACCAATTAATACATGTCTGGTTTGAGCTTTGAGACTTTTCTCTGGGATTCACAAGTTCCTTTCACAGCTTTTTAAATCGGTGCAACTTCACTGCATTAGAGGTCAAGAGTTTGCAGAACATGTGCAGTGGTCAGGCACTAATGCTCTAATTACTCATTAAAAGCTTCAAATTGGCTCTTAAACAGACAGCTGATGGAACTGATGGATTTGGAAATCATGGTCTGTGCACGGCCTGCTGCGTTTTAACTTAAATGTGGAGGATTTATATTGGCTTGAACAGTGACTACGGTTCACAAATTGAAGAAATCAGGATGACCTGAGTATAACTGGGTTCATCCTCCACCCCTGAATAATTAGAATCTACCGTTTATTACATTTGTTTTTGTTGTAATGATGATATACTTTATCAATCTTTATAATACTTATAATACTTTTAAACACAGACTGAGAATACGAAGCGGCGAGTCTGATCAGCCGCTCGTCTGTTTCAGAGCTGCTGCTCCCATAATTAAAGTAGCTCTGAGTGGACATCTGGTCTCAAGAGGACCCTTACCTTTTTCATTCTGTCCTGTGGCGTTCATTCACACTGGCAAGCTGTGAATTGTTTATACGTAATTACACTGCTACTAGCGCCTTCAGCTTATCCTCCACAGCCCAAAAGGAGAAGAGCGTGGCCTCAGAGAATAATTTCATAGCAACAAACACTTCAAAAACTGTGATAGTGGCAGTAAAAGCGCTGTCACTGTAAGGCAGGACCTTTTGAGGTCGCTGAACATCCAGAGATGGTTTTATTCTGAAGTGTGAGAGGCTCTCTCATGTTTCAGGCACAGATATGTTTAACATCAACATGATAAAGCCATTTTACAATTTAGGTTTAATATTAATTTAATAATATGTATTCTTTACTGCATTAATGGGGAAACATGCAAGCGTTGCTTTTTAAAGCTCTAACATGGGAGACCAGTACACTCGAGACAGTGCAGTGTTTGTTTGATTCCACCTTCATGCCACGAGTTTTTTTGGGGGTTTTTTTGCATCTAAAAATAAAAATAATAACTTTATTTGTGTTGCACTATTCAACAAACAGTAAAACAGATTCTAGTGAAAAGTAAAACAGCAGCAACAAAATAAAACCAAAGACCTTACTGCCAATCAGCATTAAGGAAGAATCAGATAGGAGAGAGCAGGTTAACAAGGGTGGCAGAAAAACCATAACTGCACGGCTGGCACACTGGGGCGTGCATAGCATAACCCGTACCTAAAACAATATCCTGTTTCCGCAAATTATGTTTGAGCAAACATGCTTCTGCTCTTTGTCTTCTCCCTTTCCCTGCAGTCGTTCTTTTCTTCTTTCTCACTAAGCTTTTGTTCCTCTGCCCCTGGCTCCTTTTTAGAACAAGGCTTAAAAGGCAACAGTGCAAAATGCAGAATAATCAGCTAGCCCTGCCTGTGCTGTTAGAAGAAAGTCCCAAAAAAGTTGATTCTGTTCATCTGCTCGCCATTGATCGGTGGTTGTTGGAACAATGGTCATGGCAATTTGCATATTATCAAGAAACTGACCTCGCTGCCCATTTATCATTCAGTGGTGCTAGTTTCAGTCATAATTTGTATAAGGTTGGATAAATCTACAGTCAACTGAGCCTGAAGAAGTCATCTGGATGATGACAAAACGTTTCTCCCACTGAAAACGTCCAGATGAACAAAATCCAGTTTTTGAGGATTTCTTTACCTGGATGATTGAGCACGCATCAAGACGTTAGAAGAAAGTGTTTTCTGTAGGAAGCACAGGAGGCCCACTGAACAAAACTGTACTCCACAGTGATGCTGGTGGTCAAAAGTTCAGAAAGCTCTTTAAACAAGAACACTAAAGAAATGCAGAGAACTGTAGAAGCACTCATAGGAACACCGGGCAAGTTTACAATGAACAATAGGGGCCAGTATCCTGGAAAGCTTTGAGTCAGGCTTCTAACAAGGGAAACGTGACCCCAGGTTGGCTGTTTGGCAAGAAAGGAAACCACCCATCCAAAAGATAATCAATTTACAATCACATTTGGGTAAGAAATGTTTAACATTTTACTGTTATCAGTAAAATGCATCTATCATTTGTTCCTGTAATGCAGAACAAAACCTGCATTTAGTTTTTCAGTGTGCAGCAGAGGAAGCAGAGGTCCCCCAAAAGTCACTCTTTTTTTTTCTTTTTTCCCAGATTCAAGGAGGGGACCCCACTGGCACCGGCACAGGTAAGATTAGCACTGCACTTTAACCTCCTTTTGAATTCATTTGAGTGGCTGAATCATTGCTAGTCCCTTTTTGGAAGCTTTGCGCAAATACTGCAAGTCAAGAGTGTTACTAAATATGGGAGTACATGCAGACAAAGCAACAGAGAAGATGTCGATAGAGGCGGCTGAGGGTAGAGCGCTGAATGGGGCTGTGGTGAAACACCAATCATCTAGCATATGCTGTAATTTTCCTGCTTATACAACCACTTTAAAAGGAAAAGTGTAATTGACTGCTAGGCCACATATAGTTAATTTCCTGCCTTCGTGTCGTCGGAGTCGATGTGAGAGTTTGCAGCACAAAGTGAGCTTTGTGTCTGTGGGCGTCTCTGAACTCTATGCAAAAGCGTGACAGATTTATAGAGGTGCAGAATTTCTGGCCTGTGGGCAAAATGTTCTTCGTCACCTGGGCTGAACAGTGTGTGCACACAACTCCTTAGCAGACCTTTAACTGGACTTAAAGGAGGGATTCTCTGCAGTGCTTAAAGGGGCCCTTCATCCGGAATCAAACTTGTGTGTTTTCCCACTGACTTGTAGAGCTGTTTGTCTTTATAGATAGTTTTACTATCAGTGTGTCAGTTTTGGAGATATTGACTCCAGAGGTGCCTTTTCTTAAATATAATGGTATGCATTGAGAATACATAGGTTCATGTGAAATGTTTTCGTTTTCTCACAGCTGTACAAGCATGTAAGGCCAAACTGACTCACTTCCCTTTCTCAGGATTTTGTTATTGTGTGCTAAAGATATCACCCCCTAATGAGGAAGAGGGCAAACTGTGCCTCTTTCGCTTGTTCTCTCCCAGTCTGTATGCCTGCATTATTTGAAAGGCTTTGAAAACAGAGGGCCTTTAAAAAGAAAAGGTTCAGCAGGAGTGTCTCTGTGCACACAGTGAACCCATAACATCCACAGTACTTGTTACAGTTTCATGTAGGAACTGTTTTCTTCCTGATGTCGTCATCCACCAACCAAAGTTAGCAATAAAGGTCAGCTGAGGGTGGACGCCATTAGGAAAGTTGTTTTTTTTTAAGGGCTGAAAACCACCTAGCCACATGCTTAATGGAAACCATTACAACCTTCTTTTCCTCTGTGGCGATGCTTTCGATTCTGTAAGAATATCAAGATAGACAGTACGTGATTGTTACTTACCTTGGCAGATCCACAGTGGGCAAAGTACTCCTCTAATCACTTTTAATATTCTGATATTTTTGGGATGGCCTCTGGCACAAACATAGCATCATACACAAGCCTGTTTCTCCCAACATAAAGAATAATTAGCCACGCCAGCCTCAGGAGAAAAGCTCATTACACTGTCGCTAAATTGGGTAGATGCGCCATTTTCATTTGATACAGTGATACAGTTGCTCTGTGTGCTACAAATAGTTACTGTTCACAATACTTTTGTGTGTTTCCTTTAAGTAATCGGATCATGATTTCTGGAAAGACGGTCTGTAAAACTTTTTTTTTTTTTTTAAATATAGCTCTTTTTTACTGCCTGCAAGCAAATGCCATCTTGTTCCATTATGTTCAAGAAAAGGCAGACGACTCACAGCCGCTTTCTCCAAAATGCATAAATTTGATTTTGGGTGAACTGTTATTTTAATAGTCCCAAAGCACGTTGTAGGGCTCAGTCTAGCATGCTGTTTGTATAATAAAATGAACTGTAGTGAAGGTTTGGAGTGCAGCCTCTCATTGTGTTGTTTTGCTTTGGCCCTTTTGAAAAAGTCGCATTAACAATTTGTGGAAACCAAAGCAGGTCTGATGAGTTTCACATGTTGTGTAATGTGAAGTGTTCTGAAGATCTCAAATACAAGCCTGAGGTAAAAAAAAAAAAACCTCCAAAAAACTCAGCGTGTGTTTTAGGGGCAAACAATATTAAAACCATCCTTGCGTAGGGAGGTAGTCATGTTAAAATAAGCTATTGGGTCATTTTGGAGTGCTTTCCTGTCAAAACAGTTTCAGAAATTGCCTCTCCATTTTGTGCGAATCTGTCTATTTCACTTCCTGTACATCACATTCAGCAAACTGCTCACTGTAGCGTTAACGCTTTGCCAAGTTTAGAAAAGCTTCATTTATCTAAAACCCTGCAAGACCAGGTGCTTTGGAGAGAGCCGAGTTTTAAACACTGAACCGTGAAATCGCCGATGCGCTGTGAGGACAACGAGCACATGCTCTGGTACTTTGAAATGCTAAAAAAAAAAGAAAAAAAAAGTTTATTAGTGGTGATGTCTAGCAGACTGAAGCTGTCACTCACTGGCATCGGTCTTCAAGTCTTTTCCTTCTTTCCTGTTTAGGTCAAGCAAAGTTTAAGTTTGTACCATTGATGTAATTTGAGGAATATTTGAGGTTTCCCACAGAGGGAATTTCACTTTAATTTATTCGTTAACTCGCTGGTGGGAATTAATTTCTCCCTTGGGCCTCCTCTCTTGCTCATTTGTGATCCATTCGTAGCGAGGTAAAATGTCAGCGACTTTATGAATTATACAAAAATGTCACCGGGGGAACGTCATGGCTGCAAATGCCTCTAAAGAATTGATTGGTTGGCTGTATGCATCGCAAACGCTAACACACTCACGGGGTACATATTGTACCTACGTGAACACACACACACTGAGCCTTGTGCACGTACACCAGCTGGCAGCACGCAGGACAGTGAAACACATCTCAGGGCGACAGATCCTTTCCCCTGTTGGGAGCCAATAAGCCCCTGCAGTGCGTATTCCTGTATACTCATTATGATGATTCTTAATGATGAAGTCAGTCTGAATAATGATTCACAGCTGAAGGCTCTCAACACGCCTCCGTGTTCAAGGGCAAACGAGTCTCTTGCCTGTCTCTCTCATGGTGCAGGAATCTGAATAAGTGGAACTGACAGAGCCGCTAACTCGAGTTGTTTTCATACAAACTAATTTGATTTGTTAGTTTCACAATATGAAAATATAACATGCACTTATGTAGAGCTGAAAATGAGACTTGAACATGTGTTTCCTTTTTCCTAACAAACTTCGATGTTGTTGTTCCATCCACTGTTTCTCACTACGACCCTCACGTGTCCTCGAGGCTCGACACGTCTCCTTCTGTTAAGCATTTGTTGATGTTTTTATTTTTGAAACCTGCGTTGCGTTTTCCGTCTGTTTATAACAGCTAGCAGTCTCCTTTTTCCCACCTTTAGGGCATGTCAGCTGTGGATCAGCGGAATGCTGAGAAACCACAGTTTATTTATACAACCGTGTGGGTCTGTGGATAAATGACAAGCATTTCTTTACTGTACACACATGACCAATCGGGATAGGAAGCTCAAAGTGCACTTTTCGTCCTGGCCATGGGACACTCAAACGGTTTGTTTTCTCCTCAAGGATATTTAAGGGTGCGTAGGAGTTTGTCCAACCGGTCTATATGTGGACTTTGACTCGGTCACTGTGGGGAGTGCTGTGGGAGTGTGGGGTCATTGTTTCACCCTGCCTGGCCCGTGTACAACCAGTTTGGCTTACACTGCCAGCAGTAAGTCGTCCTCTGTCCCGGTTAGCCAGGACCGTCCTCTGTCACCAGCTCAGTTAATAATTTATAAAGACAGAGTTTTCAGGTACAGTCAAGGTAGTGCTTTTTGCAGATGATGTGGGTTTGTTTGATTATATTGAACAACAAACTCTCACTGGGGCATTTTACAGCTTAGTGTAAAGCATATGGGATGAGAATGAGCACCTCCAGGTCTGAGGCCGTGGTTCTCAGGCAGAAAACAAGTTTTGACCTAAGTGAAGGAGTGGAAGGGAGTCAGACTAGAGCTGCTACTCCTCCACATCAAAGCAACCAGTTGAGGTTGTTTGGGAATTTGAGTAAGATGCCTCTGGGGCACCTCCTACGAGAGGTATTTCAGGCAAGTCAGAGCGGGAGGAAACCCTGGTTAGGAAACCCTGGAGCAGAACACACTGGAGAGATTATATCTTTGCTTAAACTGCTCCCACCCCAAACTGGACCCGGGTTAATTTAGATTTACTTTCTAAACGAAGAAAAAACTCATCAGGCATACAAGGGCTTTACTAATTAGTGTGGGTGCTCATAAAGCATCCACAGTATTGTTCTTCTTTTTTTTATTATTATTTTTCTGTACGTTTTTCTCCGTCTATCTCCTCCGACACCGTTCGACGTAGAGAGACCGTTAGATTCCTCTTCTTTTGGACATGACTGCTTCCGCTTTTCTCGTCTTTATCTTTTATATTTTTTAAGTTATTCCACTTTTTTCAACAAAAATTTTACTATTTATTTCAATAGGATAGTCATTCAGGGCTCAGGTCGCTACAGCAGCCAGCCAATCCCAGCGCACGTCCTACGGGGATGTGGGCGGGTCTTAGCGCCGGAATTCCTTTGATCTTAAAATCATTCAGCTATGAGCATCCACGCTGCAGTTTCTTCAGAAAATGCATTCTCTAGTTCCACATGTTACAACAACACAAGGATCAGCAAGAAAAAGTAAATTAGAGATATATTCGAAGTAAAAACCAAAACATATAACATTAATCGAACCATACTCGGTCTTTCTAAGTTAATTACCAAATCATTCGCTCACCATCTACACGATTTGGCAGTTTCCTCCACGGGTTTGGGAGTGGGCTCCATATACCAGCCATGTTGTAACCAGATCCAACTTTGGCCTGGTGGGGAGGAGGTCACTGTCCGCCCACTCAAACAGAGTTGAGTTTATTTCTTTCTCTAAAGCGTGAAGAGGATATCGGTAATTATTTGGCCTTCTGTAGTTAATAACAAGTGGATGAACATAAGAGAGAAAAGTGCTATAAAAATACATTTAACTTACATTACTGACTTACCGTTTACCTCAGACTTTTAGCTCTGCCCACTCACTCTGTTTTTGGTGTGTAAATTTACCCACGTCGGATCTTTTAACCAACAGAATTGAGGTGTCTAAAAATGAACATTAGAGAGGAAAGATGCACATGCACAGTTACATTAAGCTCCAGCAGAGAGAGGCTGGTCTTCTAACACAGCCAGCGAGCCAGCATGCTAAATCCCAAGACCTTGAATGCTGGACAGCAGGATGTACAGCATCCATCAACAGGTCCTGCTAACATGACTCAGTGTCTGCAGTGTAAAAGGTTTAGCATGAGCAAATATTGAAGCTTTACCTGCACAAACATTTGCATTTGCAAATCCTGGGAGGGAGCCACGTTACCAGAGTGCAAGAAAGTGTTAAAACTGCACATCAGTTATAACTCTGAAGCAAAGATGTTATTAAGGACTTGACTGTTTCTGTTGTTTTCCATCCTGACGTAGCACTTTCTGTTGTTTTTCTTTCTCTCGGTTGTTCTTTCTTTCCTTCTCTCACACTTTCTCCATCCCCAGGAGGCGAATCATTCTGGGGAAAACCTTTCAAGGATGAGTTTCGCCCCAACCTATCCCATACCGGCCGGGGGATTCTCAGCATGGCAAACTCTGGTCCAAACACCAACAAATCTCAGTTGTAAGACATATTTTTCCTAAACTTAGAACAGTCGCTCAGAGCTTGAAAGTCAGCCGGCAGGAAATTATGTTTTGTTTTGTCTGTGTCGTCTCCGTGTTTCCTTTGCTGAGCGTACACAGAAACTTGTGTTGAGAACACAGCCATTAGTTCTTTTTTACTTTTTTGCTGTTTAGTGTTAATATTTTGTTACAAACGGGTTCTCTCTGATCATTCAGCTGATATTCCACAGTTCCTTGTTTCCATTATTTCCAGTCTTTTAAACCTCCCTGCTTTAGCTTTTTTAGCCTTTTTGTATTATTGAAGGGTATTTCTCATGTTTAGTAAAATAAGCTTAAATGCGGGCTACTTTTTCCTAAACTGGTGTCATTTCTTTTTTATTTTCCCCACTAGCTTCATCACATTTAGATCATGCACCTACCTCGACAGGAAGCACACAGTATTTGGAAGGTAAATCTTTCTTTTAAGTGTTATAATCTTCATTGTGTGTGTGTGTGTGTGTTTATTATTTGGGTGTGAAAGGTAACAGTCCTGACAGACATTTTACTGCATGTTCTTTCTCTTTTCTTCTCAGTCCTCACTCTCGATCTCTCATATTATTCTTTCATGCACGTGATTCCAGAGCTGTGACTTCTAGCCTGACTTCTGGCCAAAAGCAGTGAAAAATTTAGGAGTTGCTGAACCTAAACTGATGGCTTTCTCTCTCTCTCTCCCTGCTAAGCGAATGGTTATCTTTTGCAAAAAGCCTTGACTGTTATCTAAAAATATTCAGACTGCTTTTAACAGACTGATTCTTTAGATGCTCAGCACACTGTAAAAGCTTTAGTTTTAACCCTGCTTTTTATACCATCTAACCCAGTGTGTTTGCACATTTAACTGAGACCAAGGCAACCAAACCAGATCTATACACAACACGATCTATTTAGGTACTTTACAGAAGACACTGTTTCCGCAGGATCGTCAAGAATATTTGTTATTGTTAAAGCACTGAACGCGATGCTTTAGATGATTTTGTTCGTGGTCTAACTATCTTTATTTATTTATTTATTTATTTTAAAAATGGTCACATTTTTTAAAATAAATAAATGTTGTTTTGGTTGAACATAACGAATCATATAAAACGGAGGCATCACTTCATGAAGCTGAAAGCAGGAGTCTTTTTTTTCCTCATGCAGCTTATCAGATTCTTTTATTAGCAGTTTTTTATGTGTTTGCAAATGTTAAGGTTTTTTTTCCTTTATTAGAAGAAAGAGATAAATTTGGGGGTTGATATGAAACAAATGATTAAATATATGTTTAAATATGTCGCCAGCACTCCAGACACAAATTTTATTAATTCACTGCTCTTTATAAGCAGAACAAAAACTCTGTCATCGGGAGCTGGTTCCTTTCCTGGGTTGACTTTGACTGTATGCTTATGATATATTTTTGTGTGCATTATTTATTTGACTGGGCTAACGTGTTAATCCTCTCAGATCTTCCTCATGCTGTTTTACCCTTGGTGTAGTAGATGTGAGTGACATAAACATGGGAAGACGCAGAGGTTTAATCTTTAGGGCATACACTATACTGTTGTTGCTATGACTCTATCTTGTTTAATCTGGACATGTGAGGTAGGGGAGCCTACTACCTGTAAGTTGTTGATTATTTTCTCAGTTATTCGATTATTACAATTTATCTGCATGTTAATTCTGGCTTTGCACTTATTTTTTTTCTTCAAAAGTGACAGAATCATTTTATTTGTTGTCAGAAATATTTCAGACTAATTAAATTTTTATTCACTAATTAATGAAGAGTTTTTTTCCCCCTGTAAAAATGATTAGTGGGAGTGCTTTATTGCGGCGTTGTGCTTGTGATGATTTGCCATTCACTGGATTAGCCCAAACAGGCACACCTGTGTGTTATTTTATCTGGCAAATGATTTTATTTTGCTGGTTCGGAGCATTTTTGTTCACATTGCAGATACTTGTTGTGCAGATAGGTGGGATTTCAATTTATATCAATGTAAATTTGAAAAAGAGGCTTGAGCCGGAAGGCCTAGAGATGAAAACAATGTGCCGGGTAACCAGGAAAAAAACGTAACAGTTTGATCTGATGCCGCAGGTCAGTAAGTCATCAGGTGTTTGTGGTCATCGCTTCGCCTGAATATATGAAAGCAGAGCACACGAGGCCCGAGAAGGATCCCCTGCTTTTTTGTGTGAGCATGTATTCATGTCTTTGTGGGTACCAAAAATTGAAAGTTTACTATACTTGTGGGGACCAACAGTCTGTATGGGGACCAAAATCCTGGTCCCCACAAGTTTAAAGACATTTTTCAAACTCAAAATGTGGATTTAGTGGGTTATGGTTAGGGCAAGCGGCTAGGGAAACCATTATGCCAATTAGATGCCCCCACAAAGATATAAAAACACTGTCTGTGTGTCTGTTTGTACCTTTTCTCACTCTACATGTGGTAATGGTAAGGGGGGCCCACAGGAGCAGCTGGAGAAAGAGTTTGCAGTTTAAAGAGCGAAGTGAGAGCAACTTCTTAAAGTGCTCTGCACCGGGGGGGTCGCTAACAGATCGCCTCTCGGCCCCAAGCATTTGACACGCACTATATCTTTAGCGGTTGTTTTCTCTGCACTGTAAAGCTTCTGTGCTGATTAAAACAAGACTTCCAGTATTTGCTTTTAACTGAAAGTCACTGTTGACTGATAAATATAATGAGATCTGCGTAAATTGCTCAGACGATAAATGATACACTCTTGTGTGTGAAAGCTAAGATGTGACGGGCTCAAACAGATGAACACGGGTTTGTTTAATTCAGGTTTTAAAGCAGTTTTGTTTATGATTTCAGCATTAAATGTTTGACGGTAGGTTGCAGTGTAATGTGAACCGTTACATCCACGACTGCGTCGAAACAACGTGACAAAGCTCGAGTGATGAATCCAGTGAGGAGTGTTATCAGCTAAACCTGCAGCTCCTCCTGGCCTCACTGAGCTTTATCAGCGAGTGTGAGCTTTTTGTTTGGCTGCTTGGACCTAAACCTTTCCATTTTATTTCACACTCACTGCTCCCTGAGTCATTTTCACCTGCGGAAACCAGCCTTTTCACAGAAACAGCTCAAAATGCTTCTGAATACCTTACATGCTCTGCACTAAATGGCAGGCGGGGTTATTTGAGTGTTTATTAGCCAAAAAGCCAGATTTTCCCATCAGGAGTTGGAAGTGTCTTAAAACAGAAATAAATGTAGTGAGTACTGGACTCAGAGTCAGAGCATGACTCCATATACATGCGGTTCTGTGTCTATAGGTTTAAACTGATAAAGCAGCTGTTGCCTGATGTTCACAGCTTATTTTGCTGTCGCCATCTGCAGAAGATGTTAGTTCACTACGGAGGTTATAAGCTGTGTGACACACTTGCACCATAATTCATGTTTACATTTATGTTTTTCATGATGAGCTCATGATTTAAGATTTTTCTACAGCATTAATCTCTTATTAACAATAATTTGACTATATTATTTTATCACCATCATTTTATCATCATCATCACTTCATGATGTCTCTTATTTTAGTAGGCAGCACTCCATTAGGGTGATTTGATGTGTGAAACGAGCAGAAAGCTGCCTTTAACCCCCATCTAAAAGCTGTGGTTTTAGTTTTTGTTGAACCAGCTAACAACAAAGCCCAGCTGTGTTGAACTTCCTGTGTCGTATACCTCTCAGGGACTCGGGAGTCTACACTAAGCGTCTATACCTAAACTCTGGGTCGATTAACTCTGATGATGGGAAACGACAGAATTTCCACTTCCAGAAAGGCTCATCAGAGTTGGAAGATAGAAAAAACAATAAAAAACACTTGCTAGTACAAAATTATAGAAATCCTGGTACGCAGTTTGTCATCTGTAGCAGTCATATACCTTATAAAGGTGCGATCATATCAAATAAAATGATGATACTGGCATTAATACAGCTGTGCTAGAAACCCACGAATAGTCACTCCAACGGCCAACAAGACAAGCAGGGATGCAACTGAAAGCTGAATGCAAGTTAAAGAAAAAGTTTTACAAATCCAAGCCATGCTCGTCCTCCGTTCCTGACTCTGGATGCCGATAGAAGAATCCCAGCTGATGGGTTTTCATGATGAAAAAAAAAAAAGGTTTTTCACCAGTTACATTTTTTTTTTTTTTAATTTGCGTCAGTACAGATTTATTTCTGTTCCCAGCCTCAGTATACATCATCATTGTGTAATTGCACTGTGCTCATCCATAAAACATGGATGTATGAAACATGATGTCGCCTGTTGGTTTGTGAAGACTCGTTTTGAAGTGTTCTGAAACTGGAGGTGAGACGTATCGATCCATGAGGGACCGAGCCCACACACCAATCAGGACAGTGACGGGACATTTAAAAAGATTCAGGTTAAAGTCCCAGAATCTGTTGGTGTTTACACGTGAGATAGGAATCGACTCGGTACCATTATCAGTCAGAAAGGAAGGTAAAAGGTCGATTCAAACACCCTCCTTCAGTGGAAGGTGAGCTCAGGGCAATCAAAGTTCAGGTGTGTTAATGTAGATGGATTACCTCATGGCGATTTAAGCTCCACTTCATCACGCTCCTCTCTCTCATCACATCACTCTTAACATGGACGTGTCATTTTAAATGGTAAAACTGTCTAAAACTATTCAGCAGTCTAAGTCTCTCATGGCTACATTTTCATTATATGTTTTATGACGGATTCGATCCCTTTTCCCAGCAAAGGTCGGCGTGATGGGACCTTTGTCAGGAGCTCAGGACTATAGTGGAGTTGCCAGCGTATAAAATGAAGGAGGTGTTGTGTTTTTTCTCTGTTGCAGGGTGGTTGGTGGATTTGAGACACTCACAGCCATGGAGAACGTGGAGAGTGACCCCAAGACAGACAAACCAAAGGTATGAAGCAGTGAGGTCTCAGGTTGGCTTTTGCTTGTAAATGTATGATTGGGCTCACAGGACTGAAAAGACATTTCACTCCAAAGGTTTGTTGTATGTAAGATTTTTGACATTTTAAATGGGTGAGCTGTAGACTTATAATGAGTCAAAGTTTCTGGATCAGAAATATTAAAAGCAGCTGAGGAGAGCAAGACTCCACCGTCATGCCACGGATACACAGATCATCTAAAGGTCAGATAGCAGGACTAGAAACGATGCAGGGAGGGTGAGAGATCTGTTTATTTGAGTAAACAGCTGCACACATCTAAACAAATCCAGCTACAGCAGTAGTTTATATTAAAGTAAAATAAATGAACAAAAGCTGGACTAGTTATGAATTTAAAGCCTGTATTTTCAACCTGTATTTTTATTATTTTTAACTTTGTAGAACACATTTTAACCTGGATTGAGAGTGTGTAACAGAACCTCCAAACTTTATCATTTCCACATCATTTAATGATTTAATGTTTGTCTGTTCCACAGTCGGAGATCAAGATCATAAGCACGACGGTGTTCGTGGACCCGTATGAAGAAGCTGATGCCCAGGTTTGGATTTTTCTTGTATGAAGATAATGACTATGAAACATAATAATTAGCGTTTGTGTTTCTGAAAGGTCTAGAAGTCCCTTATTGAGTTTTTGAATGAAAATGTCAACTGTGTTAGTTTATAGATGAAGTAGTTCCTGTGGGAGGGGCTTAAGATGTGCAGCTGTGTTTTTTTTGGGAGAGTTCATTGTGAGACTTGAAGGATGATTTGCTCCCTGCCCAAGAGCGATGGTGCTAACCTCTTGAAAAGTTTCCTTATGTTCTTTTGAGCAGTTTTAAAAGTTTTTAGTTCTTATTCAGAACCATCAGACTCTAGCTCGTTTGACTGGTAAAGATAATTCCCACCTCCGCTCGTGTTCGAGGCCTCGTACACTGTGTGTTCCAGCACTGACCAGCGCCACTGTTCAGATGGTTTCCTCTGAACATTCTCCTTCAGACGCCTCAGGATCGAGGAACTCTTGTGGTGCAGAGCTCAGTAAAAAATGAGAGTCTATCAGATGCCAGTGTTACAGCCGTGTGTCAGAGTTTCAAACCCATCTATCCTGTGATTTTTGTGTGTACTTGTGGGTATTTACATGATTTTTGCCTCTCAGATTGCCGCAGAGCGAGAAAAGGAGCTACAGAAGCAGGAGGAGGAGAAACAGCAGGCCAACATCGCCCTGAAGAAAGCCAAGGAGGAGCAGGCGCCAAAAACCTTCAAAGCAGGTGTTGGAAAATACATCAACCCTGCCACAATGTAAGGAACACACATGCATACAGATTACTACAGTCTCCCCTGTGCTTTCGATGCAAAAATGACTCATTCATATGCACCACCGAGACTCGTATAAAAGCTGCAAGCGCACAAACATGAGTTAAAGAATATTTCTTTCCACTCCGTTGACAGAATTTACATTAAAAAGTTGCAGCATTTTCTCACCGTCTGATGTAAGAGACTAGAGAAAGTGGAAAGCAATGAATGGATGATAAAGTATGATTATATAGCAGCATAGCAACAGAGAATGGGAATAGGCATATTGTACGAAATTGCCAGTTATAGAGAAGATTGCCAATTTTCCCCACAGGGATAATTCAGGGTTATTATCCAGAACATATTTTTGATGGTCGTTTTGTTTTCACATATTTTGGCATAATATTTAGAATAACTTAAACTTTTCATTGCTCAAGTTTTCTGTTCAAATTGCTCAGTCACTGGGTTATAAAACAGATAGAGCCAAACAATAGGGTTTTGTCCTCTGGCTCTATTTTATTAGTCCATAAAGGGCCTCATATGGTGGTTTATGGGATAATAATTTGTGTTTTTTTGTGTTAACATCTAATGCGGTTAGTTAAAATTTGAAGAAGCAGTCGTGAGTGGTCACGTACTAGCTGTGGTTTGATTTTTGATTGAGCTCATGATGTGAAAACTCGGCTGTGTGTGGGAAAGGCACGGTGAAGCGTGCAGGAGAGGCATGTACAGCTCTAGATCATGACGTTTAGGCCATTGTAGCGCTACCATAAGGTTTAAGGATGCCAGCGGTCCCACAGAAGCGGTGGGACCATCAGACTGGGGCGCTCATTCGTGTCAGTGTGTGGGACTGTAGCCTGAGGTATATAACATTAACTGTAATCGTGTCACAGTGGAAAAATAATCAAATGAGTAGTTCAACAAATGAATTTTTAAAGTCTGTAATTAGGTTGTGTAATTCATTCCTTTTTTTAAAAAAAAAGAATAATTCATCGTCTGTTCTGCTGAACTGTTGATCGGTTAGGGTGGCTGCAGTTCAGGAGCTAGAGCAGGTTATCTGCTAATCGAAAGGTTGGTTGTTTGATCCCTGGCTGCTTCAGTCTGTTTGTGGGCAAGATGCTGTCTTTCCAATTAATTCATCGGAGTGTGAATTTTGGATAGAAAGCACTTGTAGAAAAGAGTGCTGGGGTGAATGAGGCATGTTATATAAAGGTGGTATATGAGAACCAGTCCATTTACCAGGCAAAACTGGACATTTCCTTTAGTCTCTAAGGAACCGTTAGAAGCATTTAAAACAGAGGTGTCCGACTCCAGGCCTCGAGGGCCCGGTGTCCTGCAGGTTTTAGATCTCACCCTGGGTCAACACACCTGAATCACATGAATAGTTCGTTACCAGGCCTCTGGAGAACTTGAAGACATGGTGAGGAGGTCATTTAAGATCAGTCGTGTTGGTTCAAGGACACATCTAAAACCTGCAGGACACCGGCCCTCGAGGCCTGGAGTAGACACCCATCTTTAAAAAATATTTTCACATTGTAGAGACAAATCGGTCAATGAATCATTTAAGAGTAAACTCAGTAGCAGTACTTTTATGCCTATGCAAGGCCACAAAGACTGAAGGTATGCTCCACTGCCCTTTTTTGGGTTTTTTCCTTTCACTAAGATGAAATGCCTGAAAATATGAGCCCAGCATGCAGACAAGGACATGCACAACAGGATTTACAAAGAGCAGAGTTAGAAGAAAGATCAAAGAATGATCTGCAAGAAGCACTATGTAAATGGAGATCTTTGTATGTTTATATTCTGCTTCTTTTCTCTCAGAAAACGTTCAGCTGCTGAAGATGAAAGCGCTCCATCCACCAGCGGCACGGCAGCCAAGAAGTCCAAAGCCAAAACCAGTTTCGGAGACTTCAGCTCCTGGTAGCACTGAAACATTCTCCATTTACCAGTTTATATCTTTACTGGTCAGAATGGTGGCCAGCAGAATTACATTTATTGTTTGTTTTTTTTGTTGTTGTAATGTTTATCTTCTCTTAGTAGCATTGACTTTTTGACAACAATCAATTAAAGCTCCTTTTTTCATAAAATCTGCTTTCTTCATTGTTAAAGATAATCTTATCAGTTATTTGGATTAAATGTCTCATTGACGTTTTGTCCTGGATGGTTTAATCAGTGCTACTACAGCTGCTTGCTAGCAGCACTTTCATAATTAATCTATAGTATATATAGTAATCAAGAGCTGCAGGTTTATGGGCCCAGTTGCTAGTTTCACATCAGGACTTCAGTCTACGCGCACATGATGCAGTACTGGAGTTAAAGGCTGTTTGAATCAGTACAAGAATTCATATACAAAACCCAAAATCAGTGAGAATCTGTGCAGACAGATCAGCTCCGCTGAGGCTTCTGCATGGCACAGATGATAAAGTGTGTTTAACACGTGTTTTTAAACCCCGACAACTGCACGAACCCCTGTGAGCAGCACCCGGCGATGGTGGGGAGGAAGAAGTCTGTTTACCAGCCTAAGGAATGTAACTATGGAAGGTTCAGCTCAGGACTGATGGTGGATCTGCATCTAGAGCAGAGTGGGGAACTCCAGGCCTCGAGGACCAGTGTTCCGCAGCTTTTAGATGCATCCCTGCTCCAACACAGCTGAATTAAATTGTTTGATTACTCCTTCAGCATGCCATCAAGTTTGGCAAAGGCCTGATTACAAGCCATTAATTTGACTCGGGTGTGTCGGAACAAGGATGCATCCAAAAGCTGCAGGACGGTAGCTCTAGAGGACTGGGATTGAGGACCCCGGTTTTAGATGTACTTGATCCAACACAGCTGATTTCAATGGCTACATTTGATTCATGTGTGTTGACCCAGGAAGATCCCTAAAACCTGCTTCAGGCCTGGAGGGATGAGCCTCAAAGCTCACTGTACTCGAAACACAAATCTGCTCAAGTGTTTTGGGTTTTTTTTTTCATGTTTTTATCATTTTCATAGTTCATAAAGTTAATATTGCCTAACAAAAAAAGGATGGTCTGGTGATCTTCGAGCACTGGGATGTGCTTCTCTTCCCCTAACAAACTCACTAGTTTGATATTTTCTCATTCTGGCTTAAATTAGCTCAAAATTATTTAATTTCAACAGAGCTTCTGGGTTTGAATCTTTTATTTATTTGATTTTACTTTCACAAAAACCTTATTATTCACTGCTCTCATTCAGCACCATCAAGAATAATATATGAAAAAAATATGTGAAATACTCTCAGGCCTTGAGTTTTCACTAAAGACCGCTGAAAGAAATCAGACTGCGGTGACTGGCGGGGCATTTAGAGGTGTGATTATTGCCTCGTTTGTTCTCCTGTTTATAGTTTCGTCTGTATTCATTCATTTGTTTTCATGCATTTTAAATAAACGTTCAGAGAGGACTCCTGTCATCCCTTTATGTGAGAATGTAATTTGAAAATTAGATTTCATAATCCACTCAAAGAAAAATGTGGAGACTTCAAAAGCATCTATAGAAACCTATCAGACTAAACCACAGACAAATATGAATTTACTGCCAGCACATAATGACACAACCTGTGGCTCCCTGTCATTTATTGGCTTATTTTATGTCATTTTATTTATTTATTTTTACACAAAGCCTGAAGTATTTTTTAATTTATTTTGATGTTTTGGGGGGTTTTTTTTAGCTTCAAGGGCAACTTTGTGTTTCCTGAAATATGCAGATTCTGCGCTTTTCTTCCATAAATGCATCTTGTTTTAAAATGTTTTAAAAGCAGTGAAATCCAACAAAGACAGCTGTACTTGCAGTCCTGTGCAGATGTGATAAAATGTGGTAACATCCGTGCTTGAAAAGTCACCCAGAGGCAATGAAAAGAAAAACTGCGTTTCCGAGTGTGCAAATAAGGCTGACGGAAGCCTTCCTGCACATTTATACAGACACACACTTCTTCACGTGCAGATCGTTTTATTCTTCTTCTTCTTGATGCTCGACAGTGACTCCCACACCTTATTGCGCCGTTCTTTGGTTGATTGCAATAATTTGAGAAGCCTTTATGGGGCTTTTGGGGAATTTCCACTTGGCGATTGTGACTGTGCAGTAAAGGGTTTATATGCAGGAAGCTGACGTTCTTGGCTTATCACTCCTCTGGTCGTGTAATTTCTCCAGCACCAAAACAATGTGAAATGAGCACCATGGGCATTAAGGAATTTTTCCTATAAACCATCGTTCCTGGAAAACATTACTTCCTATACACTATAAATATTTCGTAGAATTACCAAAATTATCAGATGTTCTGGACAGGAAGTGTGAAAGCTTTCATTGGATGAGTATTAAATCATTAGCTTCATACCTGAAGGCTGAAAACAGGCTCGTAATTCCACGGAGCTGCGTGGGACTAGCCTTTTAATGATCCTTGTTGTGCTGTTGCAGCAGACCTATTGGCAATGGCCCCCTTGTGTCACATAACACGTAATTTATTGGATGCTTGGTTATCGCGCTAATGCTGCTCCACTCAAGTCTCATCATTTAGCGTTGCTCTTGGCAGCAGTTGCTAAGCTTTGGGCTTTTACCTGAATGAATACACCCTTGAGTGTCCTCAGTTTCTCTCTTGTCTGAGTGAGATTAAACTTCGTAAACACGGGAGGTGGAAAATGAAGCTGGTGCCCTCCAAAACGTGAACTTCCTGACCTACACGGTTTTCCTTTTCACACATAGAGCGCTAAAACGACGCTGCAGCGTGACGGCACAGTCATTCATTCTCACAACTGTCCTGTCAGCAGAGCAGCTGACATGAATTCCTGCAGGCTCTCAGATGCTGATGTCACTGCCAGAATGAATAATTAAGGTCTGTGCTGCTTGAAAGCATTGGCTGGGCCATTTGAGACTGAGGAGTGACATGCAAGCAGTAACATTAAACTGTGTTGTTTACATAATGTAGACAAGTGGTTAAGCCAGGGGAAGGCTAAGCATATACTGGCCTATTGTGTATATTAAACTTTTGTGCACAGTGTTTTTTTCTTTATCTAAAAACATCTTAATAAAAGTTTAAAGTAAAAAAAAAATAACAAATCATATTGGGAAAAGCTAAAATTAAAAACATTGAGAACATGTTAAAAAAATGTTGCTTGTATTTAATGCCTATTCTGAATTTGTTAAATCTTGGCAGTTCAGGACAGTGCATGTTCATTTGTTAAAGCCACACGAGAGAAATGTAAAACTGATTTATTTTTCTTAAATTTTGAGGCTTGAAAGTAGCGATTCAGGCCATAAATTAATCGAGAGGGAGCTGCAGGGGTGCCGCCAGACATTCTGGGCCCTATGGAAACCAAAATTTCTGGGCCCTCTACATTTTTCACATATAAAATTTAACCCAATAAACATACCCTGTATGATGTGACACGCCTGTGTTTGTCAC
>VUQR01014035.1:4994-18546 GCA_015108515.1 Hemichromis elongatus | reverse complement strand
TCCTTACAAAGAGAACAACTCTTTGTAAGGAGTTGTGTGTTTTTTAGACTGTAGTATTGATATTTTAACCTTTCTTAAGTCGTTTACTCAGTTTCAGTTAAGTGAAAAACACACTTATCACATGATTTTTGTTAGAAGGAGCTATAATAAACATTCTTTCTTTGTAGAATTTCATGGACTTTGATTTTTTTAAAAACCCATACATAATCTTATTACACTTATTGTTACATTAATATTACACATACACTGCTGTGCAAAACTCCAGAGCCAGCATTTTTTTTTTAAGATAAGATAAGATAAGATAAGATAACCTTTATTAGTCCCACACGTGGGAAATTTGTTTTGTCACAGCAGGAAGTGGACAGTACAGAGGTTATGAAGCAAAATTAGAATAAAATAAAATACTATATACAATAAGATAAAAATAGAATAAGATAAAAATAGAATACAAGTGCTATATACAACTCAAGATTATTGCACAGAATTTAGTGTTATTGCACATTTGTGGATGTGTGTGTTTGATCAGTTAGAGTCTTGTTGTGTAGTCTGACAGCAGTGGGGAGGAAAGACCTGCGCAATCTCTCCATCCCACAATGTGAAAACTGAAAATATTTATGGCACAAATAGAGTTTGTAGAATTCTAACATAGTTGGAAGTCAATATTTTGGACCTTTATTCTTCAACGCAGACTGACCTCTCTTATGCAGCTTTTTTGTAATTTCTTTAAGTAGTGTTCTCAAATAGTTCTCCAGGCTCCTTGAAGGACATTCAGAGCTCTTTGTTGGATGTTGCCTGCCATTTATTCTCTGTCAACATGGTCCCACACTGTTTCAGTAATGTTAAGGTCTGGCCCCTGGGGAGGACAATCCATGACTGATAGTGTTGTCCTATCCAAATGCTTTTTCTGGATTTGCAGTGTGTTTGGGATCATGCTAAAAAAACTCTGTCTTAAAAATTCCATCATTTTCAACAAAATACATAAACCAAGACAGAGCCTCCACCATGTTGTACAAATGGATCTAGAAAGTCTTTGCTGACCTCCTCAGTGCATATTGATGATGATTTGAATAAAAAATGTAAATTTGTATTCAACGCTTCATAAGTGTTGTTACTGATTTTCAGTCCATTTCTTGTGTAACTTGGGTCACCTCAGCCTTTTCTCTCAGTTTTCCATTCTTGAGAAAGGGAACAGTAAATGGATCAGGTGAGGAGCCAGATGCATCTCTCAGGTCCTGTGACGTTGTTTCCTGTTCTTAAGAACATGACTTTCAGATACTGTTGATCGATTCAGTTTCATCAAGACACACCATGGCAAGTTATGCCAGGTTTTCAGCTAACAGCACTTTGGGAATCATTTTGTTGTTTTCCAGATACTATTTTATGCCTGTCAAAATGTGTTATATTTCGTATTTTTGTATATTAATCCAAAGAAAAGGGAACAAATAATTTTTTCCCAACTGGCTGCTAATAACAAATAACCAAAGATAAGATTTAAAGTTGATTCTTAGTTGTCTGTTACATGTAAACACAACACTGGTTCTTCCAGTAAACTACGTGTTTTATTTATGTCTGAATGATTCATAGGTCAGTCTTAAGTAGCTTAAAAAAAAAAAACATTCCTCTGAAAATGGTCAGGTACAAAGAGTGGACTAAAAAATGACTGAAAAAGCAGCCAAAATCCAAAGTCAATATCCTACACCATCAGAAATCCTGGAGAACTATTGCTCAAGACCACTTAAAAGAATTGCTCCCTGGAAGCAACATATGAAAAAAAAAAAAGTGGGGCGGCTCAAGACTTTTGCACAGCACTATATTTTTAAATAACACTGTAAATTTGAGTTTACCCAGTAGAGAACGTCTGTCCAGCCTTCCATTGTGATGCACTGGAACACAGTGAGCATGGCAAATAAAAAATTGTCAAAGTTGGTGATGCCATTGTTGGGGCCTTGCCAGCCCTCCCGGCAAACTGTACCATTGAGAAGGCAATGACGCCCATGGCCTGATATCGCACATGGTGCCGGATCTTCCTCTGCGAGGGCACCTGGAGATACAAAGACAAACAAATCAACATAGACACAACATGGAAGTGACTTTATATCATCCTGGCAAAAGTTGTTCAATTATTTCACGTTCTTGAAACACAACACTTCCTGTATGTTCTTGAAGTTAAGCCTTTGTATCTTTTTTCTATTATTATTATTATTTAATGAATTCCCCATCACTGTATTTTACTTTGATTCTGACATTATGATTGCATTATTACTTCAGACAAAAATAATAATAAAGTTAAGTTTAAGTCGTATCCATGAGAAATCCATAAAGCCATTCATGCAGTTCTCTGTGTCACACTTTAAAATTGCACTGTTCAGTATTCTGATATTGTTCCATCATCATAGGAGCAATGCTGAAAATTATGCTATACAGTGACATTAATTACAGTTTGCCCCCACACCCCACGCTTGCAGTGCACTCCATTGTAGGTTATCCCACATGTTAAACTTTCCACCTTCTTAATAAAATAACCACAGTGCTTCTACACACACAAATCCCAACATGCGGCCTCTTCCTTTTTTGGATGCATGTCCCCTTGACCTATCCCCAAAAAAAAACACATGCTAAATGCTATTTTCAGGGCCTGGTGAACAGACAGCAGCTCTGATTAAAGCAAGCTTCAATCCTGCTCTGTCGTGACCTCTCGACTTTAGCCTAGTGTGCTTCTCCTGACGTCACCAAGCAAACAGATCAGATGAAAGCAAGAAAGGGAGAGAAAGAAGGCGAGATTAAGTTAAAGGTGTATGAGAGGGAGAGTGACACTCCATGATAACAGCTGTCGTAATGCAGCAAATCCCTGTGACTTAAGCTGCTTCACTCCTGTCAGTCAGCCATTTTAGACTATAACTGTGGTTTCATGTATTTTTCTTTGTGTACATATGTGCTAATGTCCATCAATATAGCTGTTTTTGTCTGGTACACTGAAATCAAAGAGTAATGGTAAAGTAAAGGTCAAGCATGTTTACATAATAGCTTGATATTAGTCATTTAATCACTGGATGTAATCCACCATCTGCTGTTCTGCCCCGTTTTTCAGTAGCTTGTCAACATTCACATACATGTACATGTGTCCATTCATTCCTAGGTCAGGGATTGAGTCTTGAGTCTCTTCTAAGGTGACATGAATGCCTGTTTACATTAATTTAAGGAGTAAAAAGCCCTCTTTTAACAAGTGTCTATTGAAAGGGAAGCAGACATGTAGTAGCAGACAAGAAAGTCAGAAATCTTACCCGTTTCTGTCACGTAGCAGGTGGCATGCATTTTGCCAATAAAAAGCTCCAGGCCAATGATGGCATAGATAATAATCACAAAGAGGACCAGCAGAGCGATGTGAAGCAAGGGAACCATGGCTTTAATAATGGAATTCAAAACCACCTGTAAACCTGCAAAAATAAACAGAAGCTAAAGTCAGTCAGAAGAATCCATTTTTAGTCATAATACAATTACAAAAAAGTTATAAAAAATATTAAATACATTACTTTGTGGGCTTTGGGACAGATGCAAAAAGACAAAAACCCAATTTACCCAATAATTCAGCCAAGTCGTGATAGCATTATCAATCTAAAAGCCCATGATAGCAAGGATTAGGCAAGAAAGCAAACAAATAGCCAAAAAATTAAAGCCTAATTTGACTGAAAATAATGACTAAGACTCCAACAAACACTAATGGTAACCTTTTACATGGTAAATTATGGCATTTGATGTTGAAAGTTACTGTAAAAAGTAATCAGCTGTAAACCATACTGATACCATAATATTGTATCTAAGTGAACACTGAGTTTCTTCCTATTATTCACTAAACATCCTCAAAAGAATCTTGTAAATATAAAAAAAACACACATAAATGTGAGAGCTGCAAATAACTTTTATTTTCATTAGCAATTTGTCTTACAGTATTTTCGCTCTAAGTCATTTGCAATAAATAAATACAAAAAAATGATAAAAAAAAAAAAAAAATAAATAATAATAATAATTTCCTAATGTGGGGTTAGTGATACTTTTGTCTGGCAAAAAATCTAAAGATATATAAAGTCTGCAAAATCATTAAAAAGGTGGAACTGTATTTAATCAAGCCTTTATTTAATTAGTTTAAGTTTACTTTTTCTTTTGATAACCAGCCACAAAACAACATTTTTAAGCTCTAAAAAAAATCACTATTCCAGTCAGCTTGTTTAGCTAGTACCTGGCACATGGGCAACCTACTGTGTGTTTTGGTATGCGATACATAGGTATACAGAAACTCACACACAAACACTGTATTCACAATAATGCAAACACACACATTTGTAAAAATGCACTATTTTTACAAAAGCCTAATTATATCAGTGCATAGGAATGAAAGCTGGAAAACTTCCCCCTGTTATACTAGCTAACATCCCAGCTAAATTAGACTGCACATACCAAAGACAAGACAGATGTTAAACTTGTATAGAACTGAAAATGTCGTTTGAGCTCAGTGCATCTTAATCTGTCCCAGAGGTCCTTTTTTTCTCAGACCTATCAAACGCTATGTTGCTATGGCAACTCAAATAATTAGGGCTTGTGTTGATTTAAGGTCAAATGTGTGCTGAAAACAGAAAAACTAAAAGAAAAACAGTATATACTGAATGATAAAGAAACTGTTTTATAATTTAGGACCTACACAGAATTCTACGAGCTAATGTTTAACTGACCACCTTATTTTTATTTTGGTAAACTACCTTCACACTACTATAAAGTCAAGTGTTTAATGTCTTTTGTCTTTTAGTGATAATAGTATTGACTATCAAAATGGCCAAGCTTGGTCTAGCTTGGAGTAGGTCTAAGAGACTGTAAAATTAGCAAGTCAAAGAACAGTTCATGCTTCTTTACTGTTGCTAGCACCATTAATTAATTGTAAAGTGTTTAATACAATTTCACTTATATGGAGGCCTTCTCAAAAATTCAATTGCAGCAGAATTATGGCTGTATCTGTCGCTACTCGTTCAGTGGTGAGAATCCAGAGAGACACTGATGTTAGGGTGGTGTTATAGTGCTTTATATAAATATACACTTGCTACTTTGAAATAAAGAGCATATAATAGTCCATTATTCTTTTGCTAAACAGGTGGTTTATTAAGCTCGACAAGAAAAATAAAGACTAACCTATATATTATTTAAATCTTTCTATTTTGAGTTCAAGTCATTTTTATTTTATATAGAACAAAATCATAACAGCAGTCATCTTAATATCACATTTATATAGTTAGATAAAAATTTTACAATAAGAGTGAAAACCTCAACAATGGGATGACCCCCTATGAGCAAGCACTTGGTGACAGTGGGAAGGAAAAACTCCCGTTTAACAGGAAGAAAACCTCTGGCAGAACCAGTCTCAGGGAGGGGCAGCTGTCAGTTGGGGTGAGGGGAGGGAGACAGGACAAAAGACACATTTATCATTTAAGTGTGTAATATTACAAAGTACTATGTAGTACCGATGATAGGATAACTGACTTTGTGATTGCAGCTCATCTTTATAATTTTGTATTTTGCACTAGACTTGTGTTTTTCATACAGCTGCTATAAGTAACTTCGTCTCATTTGGAAAAGAGTTCCTGCTTATTGTGATTCATTTTATGGATCTTTTTAGCTTGTTAACAATACTATCAAGATTATGACATCTCAGTGCACAATCATGCATTTTTCATACATAAAAACTTTAATAAGCATCCAGAGAAACTTCTTAGGGAGGTTTTATGTGATATGTTCAGGGTCACCATGCCCTACTTCCCAACTGCATCCTGCCCCATGTTTACCTGTCACCTCTGTTTGCAGTGAAAAATATAGAGTAGTTTGTATGATATTTGGCCATGCTCATTAATAAAAGCCAGTTAATTACTTTAAAACATATCAGAACTGATGTTTTGCCTCAAGGACAAATGACCAGAAACACTCCAGCTGCTTGAAATACCCTTTACTTGGGTGTTTTAAGGTTGCCATAGTGACTGTCTTTGCAGAGACAATTCAGCTGAGCTGGAATAGAAATCTAATAACATAACAGAGAGAACCTGGGGACAGCAAAGAAGTGTTTTTCACACAAAACACTGGGTTGAATAAAACACAACAGGCTGAAAATATCAACACAATGTTAATGTGAAATACACGTTTCCCTAATTAAATAAGTTCCATAATGTAACAAAACACTTGGAAATCACTGAAAAAAAATGAGCTACTCATAAGATTGAATCATGAAGCTAGGTAAGCACAAAGAGAAGCGTCCAATATAATACACTAATGTTTTACAATGCATTGCCATCTCTGTTCAAATTACATTTTAATGTGACAGATGTAACTGTTTTTTCAGTAAGGAAACCTTTTGTTTAATGGATGCAGTGAACTTTACATCTACAGAACACATCTGTGTTAAAAAGAATTGCTGTCACCTTTAAGGTGTTAAAGCTGTCTTAAAATAAGAAGAAAATATCTCTAGTGTAAACTCTAATGTATACAATCAGCACATGAAAGGCTCTGAGGCTCTGTCAAAGGTGTGCCACACCTCTCGCCTGTGACAGCTGGAACAGGCTCCAGCCGTGCTGTGACCCTAAACTGGATAAGTGGAATAAAATGAATAGTTGGAGCAGGTGGAACCATGAAGAGATCAATTTCACTAAACACACCTAATAATAATTTAGACTAATAACAGGCCGTAGTCATGCATTTAACAGAAAATAGTTTAAACAAATCTACTGTTTTTTGAATTTTTTGTTGAATTTGATGCCAGTAAGAAGTTGAGACGGGCCCATTTTTACCTCAATATCCACTTCTGCAGATTCTATTACTATGGTGCCATACTCTTCACAGCCCATATGTGCAGAATGTGGTTTGTCTGTATACCATACTTTGCTCCAAAACCGATAAGCACTAATGTGCGTATCACAGAAGTGTCCTGTGTCCTTTGTATTAATACACCCTCATACCATCACAGATGTTGGCTTTTGAAATGTGCACATAACAAGCCAGATGTTCCCATCCTTCCTTACTCAGAGTCAGTGACTCATTAATTATGTGCAAGTGACACCAATCCAGCTTTTCAGAATACAGTATTTTATGTTTGTTGTGTACGCCCCTTTCTCAAGTCTATGTGGGTGTGAACATCTGGTTCCAAATAGCAAACATTAATCTGCCTATCACTCACTACACCAATAAATCCTTTGCTTCTTTTAAAGGTATCTCAGAGCAATCCTTTGCATGTTTTGATTTCTGTAAATTCAGCAGCTGTTTAGTCACATTATTGTCTCCCTAAAATATTTCCGATGTGTTTTGTGAGATTTTAGAGGGGTTTTCTACTTCTGTTGTGTGTTTCAGTGCCACTGCAGCATCACATGCATCCAAGCATAAATTATCTACACCCATCTCAACCCAATCAATGTGAAATTAGCTGAGGTTACTTAAACTCCTGTGTTAATTAAAGAAAATATGAATTAGTTTGGACTTAGGGGAGTAAACATGTGTTTACTCACTGGGAACTCCAGAGACAAGGCGAAGGGGTCGTAGCACGCGAAAGGCTCGAAGGGCCTTGACGTCAAACCCTCCAGGTTTGCCTCCAGACTGACCACCAGAATCTGCATCTTTGGTTATCATCTCCAGAACCACACTGAACAACCTGGAGATAAGAGAGGAGAGAGAGCGAGAGATAAAATATAGAGAAAGTGAGGCAGGGGCATGTAAGAGAAGAAGGAGTAATGGCAATGTGATGAAAACAGAGCAGAAAAAAAAGCAAAAGAGTCAGAAACCAAAGAACAAAGCCGTGAGTCCTCTTTGTTCTTGTCTCTCTGTTCACGCACCTGCCTGTGCAAGTGTGTGTGCTCTTTACATATGTCTATGCATATTTACCTTTAGTTTTTCACACCTCATCGCAGTTTACATTGAAGTCCCACAGGAGCCAGGTGGTCTACTGATAAACCGTGACTCTATACAAAGCCATGTGTTTGAGTCTTTGTGTGTGTATATGTGTGTGCACTTTGGTGCATGTGCTCAAAACATCATTATTGTAGTTATACAGGACAGAATTTATAAGCTCATGATTCATTTTTGATTGAGAGCCCGGATAGCCAAATGTTGGGCTAAGTGTGTTATGCCGTGTTTTACAGTAAATGGGAGTGAGCATAGAAGATGTGTGCATGAGTGGTTTCTTATGTAAGAAGAATTGTGTGCGTGTGCAAATGTGTATTTGTACGTATATACTGCATTATGTGCTACCTGTAAACTCACCCCACAATGACGATGACAAAGTCCAGCATGTTCCAGCCGTTTCTGACGTAGGAGTTTTGGTGCATCACCAGACCGTAGGCAATAATCTTCAGAAATGTCTCTATTGTGAAAATGATGAGGAAGGCATATTCTACTGTCTCCTGCATAGAGGGAACAGAAACAACAAAGAAAACAGGTATAAATGGGAGAGGGGTGGAAAACAATGAGATGTTTTTTTAAACTTTGTGACCTCGTTGGTTCCTGGTGTGTGCAACGACTTGCAGCCACACCAGGTATCTGCTATCAATAAAAGGCAAACTGTCAATGACAAATTTCTGCTTCAGCATTGCCATATTTTCAGTTCTACCCACCGTCCTGTCACAGAAGTAATTGGAACAGAAAAGCACTTTCAACAAATGTAGCCTGCATGTGCTGAGCTAGAGGACATGCTGACTTACTTACACTCAAAATGTACTCTAAAAACTAATCCTAAACCTATTCAGCCAGATGAAATCAAGATTAAATAAAAGGTAATATTTCATCCATGTACATAAAACACATCATCAAACACAATTCTCTCTAATAATCCGCTAATCAATTATCAGTTGAGTTACTTTAATAAGGTTGTAATATTGACATGCGAAAACAGCTTTAAAATACATGAACTTTCATTTATGTTATGAGGGCATTGCGCACTGATACAAACTCTGTGGTATTTGTGGTGTAAATGTGGTGCTTGTGAGCCAGGACATCCTCGTCAGTTTTGTTTGTATTTATATCTATACACATGTAACACATGTCTTCTTCTTCTTTTTATTCAGGCTGCAGCAGGGGTCACCACTGCACATCATCTGCTTCCATCTCAGTCTAACCCTAGCATCCTCTTCTGGCACACCAACCCTCTGCATGTCCTCCTTCACTACATCCACAAATCCTTTCTGTGATCTTCCTCTTTTCCTTCTTCCTGGCAGCTCCATCTTAAAAATCTCTTTTCCCACTATACATGGACTCTTCCTCCCATGCACATGTGCACATGTTTGTGAAGTGTGACAATTTAAATCTAGAGCTTAAGGAAACATGTCATTCCTTGAAATAAAAGTTCTCTAAAGACTCAACATATAAGGCTTGCAATAGTGCACCTTGTTCATTCTGAAAATTTATTTGTATTTTCATCATTCAAACTTCAAGTATGTCCACATAAAATAAGGCTAAAACAGCATTTCTCTTAGAGCCATGGTGTCAAAGGTAATGAGATAGTGCTGAAGTGCAGGAGCAGACATCATGATGCATTGAGAATAGACATAACACAACAAGCAGAAATAAAGTTTCCAGTAGTGATGTTTTAACTTAAATGTGGCTCAGTCTTAAATATTTAGTTAACCAAAAAGCATATTTCATGTGTTCTGGTTCAACAATGGTCCTGAAAGTAAATAAAATTGTGAGTTTTTCATGAGAACATGATGTTTGAATAAAAAAAAACAAAAAACAAAAAACAGAAGAGACAATCATAAGATGTCTTTTGAGAGCTCAAGGTTTTATACAGCAGCAGCAGCATTGTGAAATATGATGTAACACCGGCTTTATATGGAAGGATGTGACTGTGGGTGGAAATGACCCCCTTTCATTCATTTGCATTCAGTTGAACCGCATAAACACAGCTTAGGGAGAGATGTACTGAAAGCCAACAACACAAAATCAAAAAGAGGACGTCGCAAAATTAATAGTGCTGTGTGACTGACACATCATCTCGAGCAAAAGCGGTGCTGAAAAAACCAAAGCAGTGACCGCTAAGCAGCGGACATGCTGCCAGTGCGTATATTTCGAGGCCAAAAAACAGAGAAGATGAAAAGTCTTCAAGTCATACTGTATGTCCTGGTGCATCATCAGCATGTTTCCATGGTAACTATGTGCCCGGTAATGGAAATATGTCCCAGAATTTGGATATCGCCACATACACACACACACACACACACACAAACACACACACCTATTTATTGTGCTTACACATTATTTCACTTTCTCACCTCCACTTTCTTTTTCTCTCACACAGAAACACATTTCCCTCTCCTACGTATCTCACTTCTCTCTGCCTCTCTCTCTTTTCTGTCTCTCCCACACACAACTTTCTCTCTCTCTCTCTCTCTCTCTCTCTCTCTCTCTCTCTCCGCCTGTCATCCTCTCTCCGTCTCTAATTTACAAACCAAAAGGTTAGCGAGTCGGCAGGTTTTAAGGCCCATTAAGTTAAGCGCTCCTGTTGTTGATTTAAAGGATGCAGACACGCAGAGCGCACTCGGCCAGCGTGCGCAAAGAAACGTGGTTACTGAAAGAGACTGACGACATCAGCAGCACGCACATTCAGACTTCACACCCACACAAGCGGGTAGAGAGACCTGCAATGATACACAAACTCAAACCATGCTTCTGAAAAGCAGCAAGTCAACCAGGCAAACACTTACACTGAGAAATTTTAAATGCCCTTGGCAATGGTGGCTTAAAGAAAAACACTTAAACAGCAGCCATTGCAGGCTACTATAGTGTGATCATCAGTATTTTTTTGTTTTTAGTTTTATCTCTAAATGCACTGACTCTTTAGATTAGCTGTGAGCATGCAAGTCATCCATGCAGTGTACTTAAGTTTACAGACGTATTTTCTTTTCAGGCAGCCAATGAAGCTCAAAGCATCACTGTGCTGAAAGATGTACAGTAAGACTACAAATAAAAGGCACAAACAACAACACATAGCAAGCTGTCGAGCAGCCACGTCACACCAGCGTCAGTGCACCCAGACATTGATTCTGAAGCCTCCAAAACAACAGCAGGAAGGATGGATGCTGCATTATTCCAAAAGACATCCTGGATTTCATGTTTTAATGATGGTGGTAGAGAGACCTGTCTGATGAGTCAGCCCAAACCCTCCTACAGGTGACCTACCGGGGTCACAGCTGGTGAGTGCGAAAGCTATACCATATGGTGTTCATCCTTATCAAAACCCCTCACTCCTCGTGTGTCATGAATGGAGGCATTGTCAACATGTGAAAAGGATAACGGCGATCACTCAGACCTGTTTGCCCGCTGTCGTTCAGTGTGATCTGGAAAGTTTTACATCTCTAGTGCAGGAAACATGAACTTTTAAATTAAAATATATTTGCCTGTCATGACTTCAGTATTTTTTTTATTGAGTAGGCAGAATGTTTTCTCAGACACCAATGAAAAGTATTGTTAAATTCAATAAACATAAAACCGTCTCCAAGCTTCAGCTGTGTTCTGACACAATGAACAGATAACAGATAAGAGTTGTACAGTGGTGTACGGGTGCAAAAAAACCTCTCAGCATGAACTTATAGTGTGCTTTAAATATATACCTTTATTAGCAAAATTGCAATAAATATGAAAAGAATCGGTGATATCAAGTCATTATGCAAACTTTATTACTTTTGGGGGAATTTAGTCAGAGGAGCAAATCACAAAAATGTCAAAGACAGGCATTATGTTTTGAGGAACCTGTCTGCTCGCAGTTTAGTCTTGTGCAATATCAAATTGATATCTAAATGTTTCTAGGTCAAACCTAGAACACATAGAACCTAGAACACAAATTTTAACAGAAAGCTGAACAGGTGGATCGGTCAAACAGGAAGCCAGCCTATTCAGATGCTGTCAGATTAATGGAAAGGAACACGTGTCTCAAAGAAGCTTAAGGTTAAAAAACATTTTTACATTGGTTTGGCAAAGCCATTTAAATCTACATTTTCTACTGTACCTCAAACAAACATGAGTTTGACAGCTGTGAATCAAAATCTTTTGATTTAGATGCAATACAGAAAAACATAAACTGAGGTATTTCTACAGGGTCTGCAAACTTTTCACCAGAAATGGAAATATCCTTTATGCAAGCTTAAAAAAAATCAAAAACATGCAAATTCACTACTTTGGTTCTTTCATATTGCAGAACTATCCAAATGCTCTGGATGAGTAACTTAGCTGCTGTCTAAATATTGGTATTTCAACATTGGTCATGTCTTTGTCTGTCTCTTAATTGCTAACTGGTATAAACTGAGAGTGGTGCCTCAACAGTAGCTGGTGGGGGGGTGACCAGTTAACATCAACAAGCCCCACAATTCAGAGCTGTTTCTCAGTGATAAGAACCTTCAAAGCACACATGAACACACACCTGCCTACGTCCAATTTAGCATTCTTGCCTTGTCCTCTTGTTGTTTACACAGGAATGAAATGTTCGCTGTTCTGTTTAGTGAACAGCTGACAAATTATGTGTGTGTGTGTGTGTGCGTGCGTGCGTGCGTGTTTCAGTGTACTGGATTTAGGTCGTGACTTTGGAGTAAGGCCGATAATGAAGAGTGGAGATTACAACAGGACAATGGAGACAACAAACGGAGTGCAGATGTGATCTCATAATGCAAGCTGTATACACATAAAAAACCCAATGAATACACATTTGCATGGTAGACAGATAGAAAAAGTTATCATGTTAAATGTTAAAGCTCATGACAGTACAACTGGAAAATAGCCAGGCATCTGAAGCTGCATCTCAACAAACCACAAGACTTCTGGAACAGCAAGATGAGACCAAAGTGGAGATGTCTGGCTGTAAAGCACGGACGTTTGGTGAAAACTAGAAACACCTCATACCAGCTATGATGGTGGAGGAGTACACAGGATCTCTGCACCTTGTAGTCATTGAGTTGACCGTGAACTCCTCACTAAGTAATCTGGAATCAAATGTGAGGCCATCTGTCCAACCTCTTAAGCTTGTTAGAGCACACAACAGAACAATGGGTCCAAGCACAGCAGCTAATTTACAACAGAATGGCTGAAAACACAAGAGAATCAAGGTGTTGCAAACCCCAGACCTCAAGCTGATTGTAACGCTGTGATGGGACCTTAAGAGAGCTGTGCATAAACAAATGCCTGTAATTATCCATGAAAAATTAAGGAGAGAACAAACCCTCAGGTAGACAAGAACAGAAGCAGCAGATAGTGTATACCCAGGACAGGTGCAGGATGCAATGCTATTAATTAAAAGTAAACACTTCCTGCATCTGCCTCACTTTAAAAGCTTTCCAGTGAAATGACGTATTATGACGTTTACTGTGAAGCAGCTGAGAGAGAGAGCCTCGGTTGCTTCACTTCAGCGCTTCATGAACATGGAGAGGCATTTTCAATTTTGCTATTTGTCTGTTTTAATATCTCTTCTGAATAACAACCTGCAAGAACTCATTTTGTTTTTAAGCCTATAATAAGGTAAGGATTATAAGAACTATCAAAGCCTACAATGCAC
>VUQR01014034.1:0-11303 GCA_015108515.1 Hemichromis elongatus | reverse complement strand
TATAGTTACAAATAGTTACACAAAAACTTGTCATACAATGATTGGATGAAGCGCATATCTCAAACAGTGGAGGCACAGTATACAAAACAACTCCAAGTTATGTTGTGAGAAACACATCAGCAGACATTCTTGAAGCTGGAAACTCAGGCGGCAGTGAATCTCTTTTTAGTCTGCAGCCCGATAAGAGAGACTGCTGCTGAAGGTTTCTGCTGATCTTGCAAACCTACTTTTGGTCACACAAAGGTTATTATTAAGACAATCAACTTACTAAAGATTATATGTACTCGCTAAAGATTATATGTAGGTCTTCATGCAGACAAACTTATTGCTCTTATTTCTTTTAACAGATAGTAAATATTAAATGTCATTGTGCAGCCCGCAAGATAGACGGTACACAATGTGCTTTGAATTAGCAGCCAAGAAAGGTGTGATTTGTGTCTGTGAACACCCGTGTGTACACACCTGTGTGGATCCGCGCACTTGTATTCAAAAGGTTTCTCCATGTAATGATCTGCTAGGGAGTGTGGGGAGCCACAGCCCCGTCCCTCAGGGCATGAAGCAGGCATGGAGGAGACCTAGGCCCCAGACATCTCTGGATGTCTGAGTTCCCAGAGTACGAAATCCCAAGGAGGACCACCAGAGGGGCAACTGTGCCACCCTCCTGGGAAGAGCTGAGGAGAGCCCCAGATGAAGGGTCACCCAGCAGCCACAGAGCGGAGCTTAAAAGATTCTTGATGTCTTCAGTGGAATGTGATTACAACACACTTCCAATGAAATCAAGACTGTTGTTCAGTAGGGCAGAAACAATAGACCACAGACATTATGAACAAATAACAGATATATTATGAACAAATATTATGAACAAATATATAATGAACAGCATATTTTCAGAGAGGAGGGAGAGAAAACAATTCACATTTTTTGCCATCCATTCTATCTGGACCAGAGCCATAGACCGCTCTAATCTGGGCTTCACTGTCGAGAACGCCACTGTTAGCCTAGCAATGTTATAGGGACACTCTTGAAACGCCCGTCCTTCCTTACGAGTCAGCAACCACATAAACATGCCCATTAAAGTCGATAACAAACCACACCATACCAGCCCTTAAAGTGCTCACTGAAATGGTTTCCATATATTTTCTGCTCAATAAATTCGCCAAAAAGTTAGTGAAAACTGTTTAAGTAGCTGATAGCCACTGCCTGATGAAGGTTGAGGTAGTCCCGGCTGTCTCAGTCAAGGAGACTTTGCAAAATCTGCATTTTGATGAATGCTTCTTTTTAGCATTTACCGAAAACTCTTTGTGTTCTATGAACTCAAACTTTATGACAGACAAAGTCCCTGACATTTCTGTTACTTACTGATCTGGCATACTGCTCAATCTAAGTGGTTGCATTTAGTTGTGTTTGAAGGGCGCGAAAGGTGAAATAATAATATGCTACAATATGGAGGGATTGAAGCATAGCTTATCCACTGTGTGCCAATGTGTGAGAGCTGAGCAGCAAAAGGAAATTAAGCGAGGAGCCGGCTCTCGCTCAATGGGAGTCGACTCTTCTGATTCCCTACAAAGCACTCTCTAAGCACAGCTCTTAGAGCTGATGCTTTTGCGCATGACACATTATCGAAGATTACGTTGTGTGTCATGGATACTGTTGACTCCAAATTTCCCGACCGCTATGTCAATCTGAGACAACAAGACCGAGACAGTGAGACCAAGACAAGACCAAGACTTATCTCGAGACATCTAATTCTATCAGACGCCAAAGCAAAGTTGAGTGAGAGGAATGTCATTTAATGTCATCCACAGTAAATTCAACTGACTGCACTCTTCAAGCAACCACTAGGCGATGCTAAAATGCTCTTAAATTACACATTGAATTACAACAGCAACCTGCTCTTCATTAACTAAACAAACAGCATTACCTCTGTAAATAAATAATTAGCTCAAATTAATAAGGACAATCGATGAATGTAAAGAATGTAAATGAAAAGATTTTAACAAAACATGGAGTTGGACTGATATTTTCCAGAGCTAGCAAACTAACATCTCTCATAAATATTGATTCCGACAGTTACAGTGAAGCTGCATTTGCTTTACACATGTGAGTATGTAAATATAAAAAAAGAAACTGGTGTGTGTTTAAAAAAAAAGAGAAGAGAATTTTCATTATTTTTTATTTCAGGGCTAACAGCTAACAACTCCCTATCTTTAGGTGTGACGCAACATAAAGCAACTGTCACACACAATGTGGAATTCCCAACCTCGACTCCCACACCCCCCACCACCACTGCCAAAAAACCCTGTGTTTGAGCTTGTTTGGTTTATCATGGGGCGATGTGGCAGTGACAAGAGGTGACAGCCCTTCTACTGAACAACAGGGAAAAAGCAGGGCTGCTGCAAGTTTCAGCTGACATAAGTCAGTCACACTACAAAGAGATGCAAGACAACATCAGGAAAGCCAAATACTGAAGAATCTCACAGTCTCCAATGTTCATGTGCTGGTTTATATCTGTGGCTATCTGATCCTCATATTGTTAGTGATCCAAATTATGATTTTAGAGAAAATTCCACTACTCTGAGTTTTCACTTGGGGGCTGGTCTGTGAATCAATCCCATCAATTCCTCCACTCCATGTGTTGAAGTATCCTTGGGAAAGACACCAAACCAAGAGTTGCCCCAGCAACATTTGTGTGAGTGTGTGTATGAATGGTAGTGGTAGGTATAGATATATATGGCTGTGTCATTATGTGAAAAAGACTTTTAATAGAAAGCACTTTTAGTACTCATATTGAGTAGAAAAGTGCTCTATAAGTACCATTTATTTTTATCACTATCTGTGTTTATCTGCTAAAACTGCAGTCACATCCATTTCCTTTCTTTCTGTCCCATACAAACAGATTGCTATGTACATCTCATGCTCACTGACATACACACGTGTACACACACACACTTACACACAAACACAAACATGGTGTGAGGCAAAACCCACACTGGGGAAAGCAGTCTGAGAGCATACAGAAGAGCTTGTTTTCCTTTGCTCTGTAGAAACCTTTGGGATTACACTGTAACCTCACTCTCTATGGCTCTGCTGTAATCTCTGATCTACTGTATATGAGAGAGTACACATGAGGACTCCCCTCTCCATCCTTCCTCTATAAACTCTTCTGGAGAGGAAAGAGCAAATACCCTAAATCTTTTCACTAACAATCACAAGCTTGAAACAACAACAACAACAACAAACAATTTTAAAATGATACCTGCAGCTGTTAAGAAAAATGCAATATCACTCATGTGTGTACCTTGTATGCAAACTAACAGTGATCATACTATAGTGCACAAGACAGTCTCATTCTGTCTAAAATAATACAAAGAAATTAGATGTCATGTATCTTAAACAATAAGCAAGAGGCAAGTGTATACCTGCATTAAACTGTACAGAATAATACATTAGTACAATGACTACAAAGTTGGCTTCGACATAACTACACCATTTTTAACAGGCATTGGTTGCTTTGTTTAGTTTTAGCTCACCGTAGTGATGATGTGTTGATTTTTGAAATCAGTACAATTCATGGATATCAGTAGTTATTTGTAAGCTAGCCATGAAACTTTTCAGATTTTTCAGAGCTAGCTGACTAACTGTGAAGAAAATGTGACTTAGAGTGAAAGAATTTGGGGTTAGTTTGTAGTAATTAGTAAGCTAATTTGCCATAAGAAATTAAAAACAATTAGCTTAGCTTATCCATGAAAATGGTTTGGGCATAAAGCTAAAATCAGTATTTATTTTGCTATCCTTTTGTCGCGCTTTTAATGGAGCGCGTGTTATGAGCTGCTTTTTGTTTTCATTGTCACACTGTCATAAATGCCACATCAGCTATACTACATTTGAAAGTATCTTGATTGCTGACATATATCTTGCTTTGTGACTCAGCTGCAGTCTCAGATAGGGAAACTCTTTTAAATACAAACAATATCCTTTACGTATAAAAAATAAAAAACAATAAAAAGAGAAAAAAAAAACACTAGTGTTGTGATTTAACAAAAAGGTTCAGTGTCATCTTTTGGAATAAAAGGTCTGGACAAAGATAATTTGGTAGGTATACTTATTGTATTGAATCATGTGAAAAAAAATAAGACCCTCTATGAAAGCCTGAGTGTTTTTAACATATAATATTTGGACATATTGATATTTATATTTATTTATACTATGAATGTTAATAATAGTGGAACATTCAATAATAATCCAACTAAACAATTAAAACTTAAGAAAAGCTTAATTCTTTAATTTTCAGTAATATGTCATTCATGTAAATTACAGGTGCTGTTTACCACAACCTCCAGAAAGTTTTAAGTAAATGTAAGGCTCTCTCACTCCCACCACACAGACTGTATGTTGCGCCATATCATTCCTTCCTGGTTCCAAATTGCCTTCCATTTGCCTGCATAAGCCGTCAAAACCAGAATGTGTAGCCATGGAAAAGTACATCAGGGAATCTCTTGCAGCTGGTATCATTTTAGCCCAACCATTACACAGAGCCACCATATATTTACTGAATGCCGTAATGGTTATCATTTGATTCAAATTAGGCAAAGGATAAATCGAAAAAAGCCTTTAACAACCTCTAGGCCATTTTGAGTACCTAGTTATGTCCTTTGGATTTGCAAATGCACCAGCAGTTTTTCACACTTTTGTAAATAATGTCATTTGGGACTTTTCAGATCGGTTTGTATTCTTCTATTTAGACAACATTCTCATCTTCTCCAAATCCCTCACTGAACACAAAATTCATGTCAGCACCGTCCTACAACGCCTTCTGGACAACAAACTGTATGTTGAGGCTGAGAAATGTGAATTTAATGGATCATCTGTTTCTTTTATCGGTTACATCTTAGTGGGGAGGCAGGTGAAGGTAAAGGCTGGCACGGAGTGGCCCGTCCCCATGTCCCATTAACTTCTGCAGCGCTTTCTGGGTTTTGCTAACTTTTACAAAAGGTTCCTAGCCATGTAGCTGCACCACTCACATGCCTCACCTCCACCAAACACCCGTTTAGCTGGTCATCTGAAGCCGACACCGCATTTGTCAAGCTGAAACATCTGTTTACCACAGCACCTATCTTAATACTCTCAGATCCCAGTGAGACCTTCATTTTGGAGGTAGATGCCTCCTGATGTCAGGGTGGGGGCAGTTTTATCTCAGCACACAGGTCCATCATCAAAGCTACAATACTGCACCTTTTTCTCCCGCCACATTGTGCCTGCGGAGAGGAAATTACGATGTATGAGATAGGGAATTATTGGCAGTTAAACTCGCACTGGAGGAATGGAGGCAGCTATTGGAGGGTGCCAAGCATCTGTTCATTGTATGGACGGATCGTGAAAACCTAACTTACTTACATAATACCAAGAGACTGAACGCACCCCAAACCCGGAGGTCAATGTTTTTTCCCTGTTTACCTTTTCAATTTCCTACCGTCCAGACTCCCAAAATAGGAAACCAGATGCTTTCTCCAGGCAGTTCGCCACTGACATGGACTCCTCAGACAAACCCTTTCAGGTTTGCTTTCTGGTTCTAACCTCGCCTCTGTGCCGTGTCTTCATTTGGATCCATTTACCTGATTCTGGCTAAACGGCCAAAACAGTGACCCATTCTCTTTACATTTGTCACATGCTTATCTTGGGTAGTATCATCAGAAAGCATAGCATCCACTTTCACTGCTATGCATATAACACCCAAGTATTATCTATCAATGAAGCCAGATAACACACACCAATTAGTTAAACTGAAGTTAGCTCTTGAACACATAAAGACCTAAATGACCTCTAATTTTCTAACTATGGCACATGTCAGTCTACTTCCAAGATGAGCATGTGCCATCTACTGGGGACTTGCTTTTTTCTGACCACTCTACCATACAGCCCTCATTGATGGAGTGTTGCAGAGATATTATTGAAGGTTCTCCTCTTGCCTTAGAGCAATGCTGGAGTTCTGTCAGAGTGACCATCAGATTCTCAGTCACCGCCCTTACTAAGACCTGTGTCCTCATGTCCCAAATGTCTTCTATTTATGAATGATAGATGCCACTTTGCTCATTTCTACCTTTAGTGCTGCAGAAACTTTTTTATTCCCTTGCTCAGATTTGTGTCTTGATAAAATCCTGTCTTGAGTGTGTCTTGAGACAATTCCTTTGGCTTAGTTTGTTCACTGACATGCTCTATCAACTATGGGCCCTTATCAGAATCAGAATCAGATATACTTTATTAAAAGGAAATTATGCACCGGCAGCCGCGCCCGCTCGTGCGGGTACTGACAGATGTATTTGTTTCCAAATCATGTCCAATCAACTGAATTTACCACACATGTCCACAGGACAATCAAACAGCATGGCAAATGGTGTTAATACACTGACATATACACATATATGTAACAGTCCAAATTTTTTGAAGGTGCTTGGGAGTCTGTCTGTGCTATTTTCTCTCCAAATGATTCTCATTTTAGAAAGCTGTTACTTTTCAGATGCCCAATTCTATTTAATTTGGCTGGATTGTATTCAGCTTTTTCTTTGTTTAGATATTGTGAGTTTTCACTTAACAAGCACACATGTTTTGGTTTCCCCACATAGTTGCACAATAAGCATATTGTAACGTGAAGGACCTGTTTCTTTACTAAAGTCTTAATAAGCCTGGAACATAAAGCATGCATTGTAATTAATAAGGGTAACACATTAATTGGTTTTACTCTGACAGTACAGTTGGCACTATTACTGCAACAGACACTAAATGGTATCGTTATGATGACCACTAATTGGTAATGTTGTGACACTTGAGAGAAAGATAGCGCATGTTCTCATTCTGCAGAGAACAGTCCAAGACGGTTGCTAAGAAACAGATCCATGACTGTATGTCTGTGTGTGTGAAAGAGAAACACAAAGGGTGTGAGTGTGTGTGTGCAATTGGGGGAGGGGGTTTTGTAGTTATAGGTACATACAGGTTTGTCTAACAATGAAAAAAGACAACAACAAAAAAACCCAAAAACTGTCATTGACACATAAATTATAGTAACATCTATTATCAGACAACAGTTACCTGATAAGCACCTGGAATTTATAGGTCAGAACCTGTAAGGTACATAGGCTTGCAGCTATAATTTTATTATTGTAGGATCTTTTAAACCTTAAAATATAAAGCACCCTGAAGCAACTGTTGTTGTGATTTGGCACTATACAACTAGAACTAAATTGAACTGAATACTATTCTTGTGATGGCGTCCTCCAGCAGAGCAGTGCTGAATGAAAACAACAGGAGAAAGAAGAAAAGTTGATCTGAACTTCAGACTCCACAGATCGAGCATTTACAACTTACAGGACCTAAAGGCCAACATCCAATGATGTGCCCATGCCCTTATAGATCATCCCTTAGTGGTGGGCACAATCTAGAGAACAACGAGTAATGTTAATGTTATGGCTGACTCGATTTGTATATTAAAACTATATTATATTAATCTTTTCTATTAATGCTACACTTGTAAATACTGCATATTTCATGAGTCATGTTTATTGACAAACACAATAACAAATTGCAGCTCTGTAAGATGTTTGAGTATGAGTTTTGTATGTCAGTACTGTCTGATGTTGAAAAGCTCAGCTGACAACCTGGTGCAAAAAAATGCTTTTTCCCTCCATAGTTGTCATAGGAAATTTATGGTGAGTAAATGTTTGTGTAATTCATCTATTTGGATTCTGAAGGTAGGAGCATGATGACTCAAACGTGTCCAAACATAAAGAGTTGTAGCCCATCACTGTGTACAAGGATATCAACTAATATCCTAAGAACAGACCAACAGACCATGTCTCTCTGGTCACAGACTTCTCTTTTTTTATTACTGTGTTTATGTTGATTGGTCATTTTGACAAATCATAACCTGTATAGTTGAGGTTTCTGAAATAATAGTCCTGCAACAGTCCATTACTTGGTAATATTTATCAGATAATTCATATCTCTGTACTTAAAGGAGTACAGTTTATGTAAGCATTTTATTTTATTTTATTTTATTTTATTTTATTTTATTTTATTTATTAGGCAGTTTATTTATTAGCAGTACCTTAATACCATTTAGTTTAAACTTGTGCTCTACATAACATAATGATGGCCAAAAGTTGTGACTGAGGCTTCAAAATGCAGAGATCAAAAGCAATGAGCAATGTCACTTTTACTTTTAGTAGTTTTTCTCATTTTAATCTTTAAAAACGCTTTTTAAAATACAATACAATACAATACGAATAGCACATTTAAAAACCCAAAGGCACCAAAGTGATTGACCATAAAACAGAGAAACAGCATAAAACAATTAACAAAGACCGGAAGAATAAAGAGTAAAATCAGTATAGAACCAAAAAGTCTACTAAGAAATGAAAGAAATTTAAGAAAGAGAGGGAAAAAAACCCGTAGTAAATTTACATATAAGTTGAAAAAGTTTATTAAGTGGTCTGGAAAAGCAGGTTAAATAAGTCAGCTTTTAATCTTGATTAAAAGGATTGGGTAGAGTGTGAGGCACAAATAGAAGCTGGGAGGCTATTCCAAAGGTTAGGTGCAGCTGAAGCAAAGGCACGATTGCCTCTGGTCTTCAGCCTAAACTTAGGTTGGGCCAGGAGTAATTGACCTGATGATCGCAAAATTAACAATAACTAAATTAAAGAGGGTTGTTAATGGGAGAGCTTTCTATGCACAAATGACACATCAGCATAACTGGGCAGCAAAGACACAAGAAGTAGAGTTCATAGGATAAGACAAGTCACCCACACAACCATGACAAATTCAGACAGTAAATGCAGAGTGATGATAAAAATTAATTAAAAGTTATAATCATAATATGTGTACGGTGGCTTATCAGTATTTCCTTGATTATTCACTATCATCTGGAGGAGAAATCATACTGGACTTGATAGTGAAATTATTTTATTCAGCATTGAGAGAGATGCGTGCAATTCATATGATGATGGAGCACAGGAAATAAGGTGCATCACTGGCAGATTTTGCCAAGTACGATCAATGATGCACAGCCCATTGTGTATCCCAAACAATTAACAAACATTATTCCCCAACAACTTCAAGCTAAACAAATTATATGCTTGCACCATTCCCTTTAGTATAATGAAAAACCAATCAGCCATGTCTGAACGTCAGTGCTTAACTTTACTAAGTTCTAAATATGCCTTTTGACCAATCAGCATAATGTGAATGTGCCCAAAGAGAGCCATGACAGGCATTACTCTGTGAACTTTTACCTACTTTCGATCAGTAAGCATCATGAGATACCAAGGGTGATTATGCATGAAGGAAAGACAGATGGAGCCAATCCACCATGCCTCCACCCATTTTATCAAGGCAGACAATACCACAGACACTCAACTCGGCCATTACTCCCCCCACTGACTCTTAAGTAACTTTCACACACACTCAAGCTCCCAAGACAAAAATGGCTAATGTTCGCTAAGCCTCATAGTAATGTGGAGCCACAGTATGGTAGTAAAAAGAAATCATCTGACAGGCACACAGCTGAAGGATTAGAGGATATGCTTCTCTGCACTCTTGCTACCTATGTTGCAAGAGCCACTTTCTAGGCAAGGCCCACCTGTGACCTCAAGGCTGCACTGACAAGTAGAAGTAAAGTGTTTAAAAAATCTTATGCAGTAGTTTCTTAGTCAACTTTTAAAGGTACATTTCCTTCTCCCTGCTCTTGAACTCAAATATTAATGTTGCTAAAACATGTACCAGGATGAATTTCAATAACATACTTTTGACTTTTCATTTTTGCCTGTACCTAAAACCTGTGAGAAAGGCCTGTAGAGAAAAATATCTCCCAAAAGATGGAACAGCTTCTCCAGGAACCCAAACACAGACTAATATGACTGTGTTCAGTACATTTGCAGAACACAAAACACACCAAGTAATGTAAACTATCTAACTTAAATGAGACTATGTATATCAAATGGTATGCTATGTTATGCTCCAAATATACTATACAAAGACAAGACTTTTTTTATTGCAAACCAATCGTTTGTAAAAAAACAAAATAAAAAAAAAAATAGGAAGAGCATGGCACAACTGCAAACTTATCAAGACTAAACTGACATGTAAACATGGTACATGATCTGAGTGAGTGTTTTTCTATTCTGGCTCTTCCTTGTGGCATCTGGCCCTTGGGTAGGAGCCCGGGTTCGACACCTGCATCAGTTCACCTGTTCCCCATCCTCAGCAATCAGCAGGATGATACTTAAACCAGTGTCTACATTAGGTCATTCAGGCAGGTTATCAGCTACCCTATTGTGGTAACCAGGCCTTTTATCCACTATAAGTACTTACCTTTTTCTCATCTTGCCTCAAGCAGTCACATCAAGTCTTAACACAACTTACCTTTAACTCTTCTCTCTGGACGCCAGTCCCTGTGACAAAGATGCTCACCCTTACTGGTAACTAGTTTCTCTGGACAAAAACTGCTCACTCTCCTCATCTACCTTGTACTCCTGCCCAGTGACTCTTCTGGATCCCTGAAACTCAGGTTTGAACTAACTCATCCACTCACTCACTCAGTAACTGCCTCCCTCCTGAGGCTATAGCCTTCTTTCTCGCCTAAACAGTAATCAGTAACCAGTATCACTCCTCTCCCATAACAACTCACTCAGATTGTTAATCAACCTCTCTCTCTCAGGTTCTGTGCCTTCCTCCTCCTCCCTGCCATGAGCTTAAAGCCAGCCATTTAAACCCCACTCTGTGTTGTCTGCATTTGGGTCCACTACCAAGAACCAGCCTTGCGGTTCTTGGTAGTGGACTACTGTAATTCATTATTATCAGGAAGTCCTAAAAACTCCCTGAATAGCCTTCAATTAATTCAAAATGCTGCAGTCAGAGTACAGACAGGGACTAGAAAGAGAGAGAATATTTCTCCTGTACTGGCTTCCCTTCATTGGCTCCCTGTTAAATCCAGAATTGAATTCAAAATCCTGCTCCTCACATACAAGGTCTTAAATAATCAGGCCCCATCTTATCTTAATGACCTTGTAGTACCATATCACCCTATTAGAGCACTTCGCTCTGGCACTGCAGGCTTACTTGTTGTTCCTAGAGTATTTAAAAGTAGAATGGGAGGGAGAGCCTTCAGTTTTCAGGCCCCTCTTCTATGGAACTAGCTTTAGTTTGGATTCAGGAGACAGACACTATCTCTACTTTTAAGATTAGGCTTAAAACTTTCCTTTTTGCCAAATCATATAGTTAGGGCTGGACCAGGTGACCCTGAATCCTCCCTTAGT
>VUQR01014033.1:77497-91429 GCA_015108515.1 Hemichromis elongatus | reverse complement strand
AGCCCTGCTTCCCCCCCCCCCCCCCCCCCGCTTTCCTTTGCAGATTTATTGTTTGTTTTATAGTTACATAATTAAAGCAATTATTATTTTTGTGCAGGACTTTCAGAGCTGCACTGCTCTCCACACGACTTGAATAACACAAAAGAATCAACAGCAGAATCAATAAAAACGGAGTCGGTGCTCCAGGAAGTCTCCTAGGTGCCATGTTTGTACAAATTGGAGACAAGAGAGGCCTCTGACTGAGGCGAAAAACACAAAGCAACAGCCGACTACATGAGAATACATAACAGCATGGATGACTTTAAGCAAATCAATAATGGATAAAAGAGCCTAAATTTTGAAAGTATTTCTTTTCTTGACAGAAACAAGTAGAAACAGGTCCTCCCCGACACCGCAATTTTTTTTTAATTAGTTTTCTGATGAAAATGCAAATATCTGTGCATAACACCGTAGGTGTGCCCCTGGTGTCCATGGATACTTTGAGAATTTACTTCTATTCACGCCATCAAAAGATTTGAACTCCAACTCCATTTGCATGGTGAGGTATCATCGCTCTGATCTCTGGAGGCACATTTGCCTCTTTTGGACATGAGATACGTAATCCTGCCGCTTTCATCACTCTAATAATGTGACCGTTTTCTGCCATTCAGACGCAGATCACTTTTATGCTCCTAGTGTCCTTTTAATGTTGCTGTTTTCTGACATACCAGAGACATTATATAAGGAGGAGGAGGCCAAGTGCTCTGCAAGAATGTGACATGCTAAACGTGGCGTTTTTCCTACCTTCTTCTCAAAGAACCAATAAAAGGCCAAGATAAGACACGTACTGGCCAATCATATAGCTGAGCTGATGCATGGCAGGTGCAACTCATTATCACAAGAAAGATGAAGTTAAGTGTACTTGTCTACTTTGTTTTGGCTTACTGCCTCCATAACACGACTGCTGGGTTGAGATTTGCCCCCAGAAGGATATTAGACATTCCCATGAGAGGGAGACAGAGAGAGAGGCAACCACGCTGGGTGTGTTATGTTTTGCCATATGAGCAAAAGATTTGGTGCACTGATAACACACACTGTCAGCACCTAATGAAGTTTACCAGACTTGAATGCTTTGTTTTCTTTGCTGGTGTCACTGAGAGCAGAATCAATATGTTTGTGCAGCATCTGCCCCCACCCGTGGACTGGGAACTACAAAAATACATCACAGAGGATCTTTTTAATCATACTGCAAATTAGAAGCAGAGCTGATTAAATCCCGGAGCCACCAGTAGTTGACATTTTGTGTCTGCCTATCAGTTAACACAATGGCATGCAGTTCAGGCCTCTGATATGTCAAAGTTAAGAGGTCAGACGCAGCAAGTTCTCATACTCATTTAAATAAAGCTCTGATATGTTCACATGTAAAAGAGGGCATGTCTGAAAGCCCACTGTATGACTGGAGGTCGTGGCAAAACATTTGTCATACACACTCCATTCCTGGTATCCGCATGTCTCTTTCTTCTACCTCCAAAAACAAACACGTGTGAACGAATTCTTATCAGGTAATAACAGAATATTGGTCCATAAACTTTAAAGATCTCGTAAAATTTCCCTCTTTTAGCTGTGCCAAAAAAAAATAATGGTATATATAAATAATTCCAGGTGACACCTTTCCCAGCAATACTGTTCAAGACTATCAATTCCCTTAATGCTTAATATAACATTAGTTAGGTTTGTTAGCGTATATATATCACTTCGTTCTCCACAGTTTTATAATTAATATTATCACAGGACTGAGACTTTACTTAACGTTTAACAAAAAACTTTGTAATACCTACTTAACGCTGTCTTTTATTTGAGGTCCAGAGCAGGTTTCATCCAAGGCCCCCAAGAGCAGTAACAGGCAGAAAGGCAATTTAGGTTACAGTGACCAGACTTGGTGCAGGACTTAGTTGCTTAGCTTGGCCAGAGAAGTCAGCTGTGAGGGTTTTTCAAACCAAGTGCCAATATTTTAGGACTACGCAGTGATTTAGGTAGTGTCTCCATGCTGCAGAGACTAAAAGGTCCACCGCTCTGGGTTAATTCTAAGGAAATCTTTCTTACTTTAACATAATAACATGCAGATTTAAAATCTGCAGCAATTGGCAGTATTTTTTGTGGTAAACTGAGTTAAAAATCATCACAAAAACCCCTGTTAAAAAATCTCGATATGATAACTAAACCATAAATGTTTTTTCTTGAGTAATAAACAGGTTTTTCCTGCACTGAGGTTTAATTTTAAATTTTAATTAGAGAAAAAAAACCCTTTGAGATGCACTGTGTATTTTTTTTAAACAGGGCCCTCAGGTGCAAAAATGTAAAAATAAAAAATCACTTAAACACAAAAAATTACATCCATAAATAACGATGATACTTAATTAAACAGTCTAATAACACAAAAATAACTAACATTAAAATCAACAAGGTCATACACATGAGGGCTCTCCACCATACAAACCTAACTACCTAACACATGAGCCACAAGTGATATCCAATCAATTAAAAGCGAAAAACTGACATTTTAAAGCAATAAAAAAACATTCAGTTCAGTTTCACACACTTAAGCACATATGATGATTGAAATGGAACTAAAAGGAGCTTTCAGTATAAACACAGATTGTGTTTATAAAAGACTGAAGCATCCACCATGACATCATCTCATGTTTTTACTCATTTAGGGAGCTTGGAAACCTCGAGTGGTTTGGAATATTAACCATTACTGTCTTGGTGTTTTGGGGACATAGTTGGATGAACCAACTGCGAGCTAAACAATTAATTTGTGCTAGCTAACATAGCCATAAAAGTGCATCCACACTCAGAAACCTGCTAATTAGTGCAAAGATAAAATGCTGACAATGCTGAACGCACTTACTTCTCCGAAGGTTTGTTTTTAAAGTTAACTACACAGCAAGCTGCCTTTCTGACAGAAAATCACACCGCAATCCAAATTATATAGTCCTTATTTGTAGTCCTTTGTAGTCCAAAGTCCTTATTTGTAGAAAAAAAAAAGATTAAGCAAAAAAGAGAGCTAGTGATTGGAAACTAGAGCTAATGACAGGTCTATGGATAAGGTTAGGCCTGGTTAATATAAGCTATCTGCTGATATATCAGTGTTTATAACAGCCGATGCTTGAAAAAAAGAGAGGGAGAAACACCCTTCAGACACAATATGAGTGTCGATATTGCACAGTTGGTCCACCAGTGGGCACTCTGCAACTTGTTGCCCTGTTGGCAGTACCTGATTGGGGCAGCATAAACAGAACCAAGTGTGTTGATTGGAGTATGAACAAGTTTTCCATTGACTTGTTGTGACAATAAAATAACATTTACTAACATACTTTAACATACTTTTAACATACTAACATACTTTTAAACTGCATTTTCAAATTATCTTAGTGAGGACTCAAAAATAACTACATATAACAAATGTTAGGCAAATCTGTTGGTGTCTCTGAAAGAATATTGCACTTTAAAATCACCAGAAATCACTATTATCAACAATTTCCTTGCATTTTCAAACTTATCCCAGTCTATTGCCATAATAATATTAGCAACTAAAATATCCACATTCATATTTTTAACTCTGCCTCATGCATATTGGAAGGCGTTGGATTTTCATATTCCATTGTGGTCACTGAAACAATCAAAAAGCATGTCTGAATTATTAATCTGTAAACAACATTAAAAACTGGAACATTATGTTGGAAGACATGAAAGATTATGATGTTTCAGTAAGTGTAAGAATGAGTTACATTTATGTTGTCAAATACATTTTTATCAAATAGACAGCAGACGGAAAGCCAGTCATAGGCAATATACATTTAGTAATGCACTAGGATTGTTCTAAATAAAATGTATCATAAAAATGTGATGACATCAGTCTAGAGGTGACATATGTCAGCCTCCACCCCCCACTCTGAAGTGCATAAACTAAAAATAGCACAAAGACAAGACGAGCAGACTTGAGTACAGATTGTTCACATTTTCTTTTCCGCAGTCCTAGAAAGTCAATAATCCAGATCAGCAGGCTGACTCATTTACTTGAGGCTAGAATTTACAGTTTGAAAACTCCAAATCTAAAAAAGGTATGGTGTAGTGACGTCTTAGAAAAGGAGAGATGCAGGAAACAGTGACTGGAACGCTACACTGTATACAATACAGAACATAGAAAAAGCTCAGCAGTGACCGAGGAATAAGATAAAGAAGGCTCAGCAGTGGACTGTTCATGTCAGCAGATCAAACTAAATTTAACCTAATGTATCCCAAAACAAAAGAAAAGGGAAAAGAACACACATACACGGACACAACATTTATGAAGAAACTTTACAATCAGATACTCTGATTACATCGTGAGGGTGTTGTGCAATACAACTTCAGCTTTGACAGCTTCAAGATAGTAAAGATTATTTATATTCCATATGTTTACATTTTACTGTGGAAATTATAGTAAGAAATCAAAAAGAAAACAAAGACTGTTTCTTCATGGTAACGGAACAGTCACGGATTGCCATCGTCAGCATGGATGGATAAAGCGAGGACTACTTTTAACCTGAGGTCATGAAATTTCCTCTAGTGGAACCATTTTTACCTTGTCTTGAAGTGAAGAAACTGCACCAGTGTCGGGAATGGGCGAGCTCTAGCCTACAGACGGGTCAGGGTCACTTCACGAAAAGTCAATCAAAATTTAAAGAAGCCATGCAAAATTTTCCTTGACACGATGAAAAACGGATTAAATTTTCTTGTGTGTTATTTTTCCAGCATTTTCTTCACAATCTGAAGCCAAATCTGTGTTTGGATTCTGCATGATATTTTTAAATCCCAACTTTGTGCATCTGTGTCATCAGAGAGTGGGGATAGGTTAATTGGAAGGTCTAAATAGCCCATAGGTGTAAATGTGAGTGCGCCTAGTTGTCTGTCTGTATGTGTTAGCCCTGCGACAGACTGGCGACCCGTCCAGGGTGTACCCTGCTTCCCGCCCTAAGAGAGCTGGGATAGGCTCCAGCCCCCTGCAACCCTGAAAAGGATAAGCGGAATAGAATGGATAGATGGATGTCATCGGAGACTTCATAATATGTCTATGACACAGACTTGCTTAAACACTGAGCATTTTCGCTGTTAAAATTTGCACTTTTTGTGAAAGGTTTCGTTTTTTTCCCCACATTTTGATACCAGGCACATCTTCTAGCTGGGATTCCTTTATTGGTGTCCACATGGTCTATATAATAGTTTGGATAAAGTTCCTAAACTTCTTCTGGAGGTTTTTTATCCAATAATCTTTCAAGTTCTACTCTGATAGTGTTAAATTCTTGTTATGTCAGTTTGTACTGGTGGCCCGTTTCCATCATCAGATTGCAATTTTCTGCTGGGCTGGAGAACCGGCTTCATGCCACCAACTAAACTTCACTTGCTCATGAAGATGATCAGTCTTATTCGTTTTAACTCTCTTTTGTTAAAGATGTAGCCCCTTTGTATTCACCAATACTTAAATGTTACTATCATTATAGATTTGATTTGCTGTAAAGCATCCAAAATTGTTTTAAGAGAAACCTCATACAGGTGAGATTCACATTCACTGTGAAAAATTCATTCCAGAAAACTGCCAGTCTACAACTGAAACAACCACATTCAGTGAAGCATCTGCATCACATGACAGCGGTCAATGTGTTTTCTTGTGTTTCAGCCCGCACGAAAGGAAAATTACAAACACCGACATGATAAGAAGTTATAATAAAAGAGCATTTCAAATCCTTTTTAAAAGTCTTTAATAGCAAATTACCAAACAACTGCTGGACAAGCTGCTTTGATGTTCCAGTCAGCTCTCTTCAGCAGACGCTGGATTGGACAGGAGGCAGCAGCCAAACGAGAGAGTTATTAGCTATGGCATAGATTTTTACTGTGCCCAAATGCTCCTAGTATAAAGTATAAAAGTCGTAGGTTTACAGCTGTGTTGAGTTGCCCTCTATTCAGGGTCATTCTCGGTCTGGGGAAAAAACCTTGTTAAGCTAGCAAAACAGGCGGTGCTCAGAAGTGACACACGGGCTTTTTTTGTTTGATACACACTGAACGAGGGTTTCATGTCAGCTAAAGTCACCTCACCCAACTGTCGGGTAAACAAAGTTAAGCAAGTGCTCGGAAAAAAAAAGAAGTATTTGTGGGCTGCAATTCTCAAATCTTTTTAGAAGCTTTTTTTTTTGTACGCATGAAACAAGCCTTAAAAGAAAACCCTCAGTGATGTGTATGCGTGTGTATGTCTGTTTTACCTCTAATTATATTTACTGAAGGAAGGAAGAAAAAATATGGGGAAGAAAATAAAGCCATGTTACTTGGGCAAAAGCTGATTGATAAAATTCCTTATGGACTTAACATCATTGGCACAGTTAGTGCTGTGCACACAGTGCCAGACTTTCCTTTTTGTAGTTGTAGCTGCTGCTGGGTTTTCTAGAGAATTACATTTACTATTTTTTTTTTTATACATCGCCTTTTGCCAATAGAAAGACAGTGCTGCAGTAAAAAAAGAGTGTGTGGCTCCATAATGCCATTGTCTAAAGAAAGCCCTACTGTGAATGTTATCTCCTCTGGTTTAATAATGTCTGATTCATTGTAAAAATGTCTTAATCATCTCAGTCACACATTGAGCTAATTGTGCCATAACATATGTAAGACATAGAACTGCGAGAGCAGGAACTACATTTCATGGAATTAGCGAGACTTCAGCCACACGCCGATCTGCGTTAGAGACAAAAAGAAAAGTGATGAAATAATGCTGATACCTTTATGTGAATGATCTGGTCCTCGTAGCCATGAAAAACTGAATCTAATTGGATTTAAAAAGCTAAAGAATGTCTTAACTAGGACAGTGTTATATCAGTCTCAACCAAAATCTGGTGTCTGTAAAAGCATAAAATTGGAATATGGGTTTTGGGTGTTAAGTTGGCCGAAATGACAGAGCCAGGCTGGCCGCACTTAGGCACCTCCTAAGCCTCTTTCTCAGCCTGGAAAAAAAAAAAACCCTCACAGCGACAAAGTGTAAGAGGCGCCATTTAAGGTAACAACCCGGCCTCCTAGGAATCTGGATTCTTCTCAGAGCCACATGTTGTTCCTAATACTAATCAAGCTAATTCAAAAGCACAGCATTCAAATGGGCACATTGGGGGGAGGTTACAATCCAAAATGAAACTTCCACCATCTTAAAAGCCTTAAGCTTTCAATTGAAAGATTAATACTGACATCAAAGGGGAGCAATCTGTCTGCATCCATTTTTTTTTTTAAATATATATTTTCAGAAAAAAAAAAAACTGCTACCAGTATTGAGATGTAAGTATTTTGAAGGAACATTGTCAATTTACAGTAACCCTAATCAATAGTTTTATAATATAATAAAATGACAGTGCTTGTGCTCCTGCACTACACTGCAGCAGTTCCTCTTGGAAATAAGACTTTTCGGTTTTATTTCTCTTTTTACCTATCCATGTTTTGGGAAGCTCTCTTGGCTCTCATCGACTAGATTTCCAGCGACAACAGGCAGTTTGTTTGTTTGTTTTTCAGTAAAAAACATCAGATAAATCCAGTAAGTGCTCTCAGCCTCGCGGTAGTGACTCTAACTAGTGCCATATACAGTGTGTTTCACTAGGGAGTTACTGTAATTGAAAACAGTCATTAAAAAGAGAGCATTCTTACTTCATTAAGTAGCCGGAAGCACCTCTCAACATGAATGCTTATGTTGATCCATGCCTGCTGGATTTCTTAATAAGCAATTGTTTGCTAACATGTCCGCCATAACATTGGAGGGCGATAATTTATTAATGCTGTTTTTACAGAATTTTATACTATGGGCAAGTACACCCCCACCCCACCCACCAAAAAATTAACACAGCTCTAAAAATAAGTTTTATTTATCAACCAATTTCAGGTCCTTACACATAGACTGTATACAGAAGAAGCGCATACCTATCGCCATCCCTCATTGGTTAGTAAAGTCCTGTCTTCTGGTGAAGTCATGAGCGAGTGGATGTGACAGAGATTTCTGCTCATCGGTCACTAGAGATCCACAGATTAACGCAAACACTACAGCTTTCACTTGTTTCTTCAATTTATCCTGACACACTTACATTTAAATCCAGCTTCTGGTCTCTCTGTGTACCTGGCTAGTAGCACTATATAGCATTCCCATAATAGTGTGATTCTTGTCAGTCCTTGTATGTGACTGGCCACATGCTCAGCCCTGAGGAGGAGGGGCTGAAGATTTGGCTCTGCCCAACAGATATCGGTGCTTGACGTGTGCTACAATCCGCTATTAGAGCTGACTCGTTTGTGAACAACACATCACTAAACAAAACATTAATTTATCAGGGAAAGAGTTTACTGAGGTCATAGATAAATGGGATTAAGGTCATTTTTTTTTTTTGCAATCAAAAGAGTCAACCCCCTCAAAGCCCTTAGGCACTGTCTTCCCTTTTCAGACCCAGATGTTACATCAATCTTTTATATAGTCTTTAGCATTGGGCTGCTTGGAGACGGTGGCTAGTAACATCAACCAAGATTCACCTCAGATTGATAAGGGGCCTGGCAGAGCAGCTCTATTAAGACATTTTTTTTACCTATTAACAGATTGCTCTGTTGAGCCTTTCCCCAGAATTGGACTCCCTTCACTTTTTAGTGGGAGAATACGGCTGTTATGTATTGCTCAGTGAAAAACTGCTGAGACTTATTGACGTTCCTGCAGCCCCGTCAATACAGGTCAATAAAAGTTATAAATTACTTAACATCCCACCCCTCCTTACCTCACCGCAAGCTCAATATAAAATGTTAATAATAACAGATCGCTTTATAGATAAAAATATTTGTATGAACAAAATGAAAATGGCATGAACCACTGCTATAAGGTAAAGTGAAGACAGCAGCATGGATGGAGGCACTAAACAACTCCCACAATGAAAAATAAAATTACTTTTATGATTTCTTATTGAATTAATCAAACATTAATGCAGAATAGGAGTCTGCATGAATTCAAAGACATCTATAGAAAAAATAAAGGAACTGAAAGGCCATTTGATGGACTATCCAGCTGGTCCCTCCATCTGCAACACAGACATTTGGGATGAAACTGTTTTGACAGGTTTGCTGATGAAAATAGAATCATGAAATTCTAATTCATGCTCAAGATGTATAGATGGCAATTTCTTGGTTGCACCCCTATTATGCTTGTCACGTCTCTAAATCCACCCCGAAAGCACCTCTCAAGTAGGATGAAGATTATCTCGATTTCCAGCATCACAACTATTTGCCTTTGAGTCATGAAAACCACAGATACAAGCTCTGAGATTGATTAAAGGTGGGGGTTTTTTCATTCTCAAATCCAAATCCTCGCCTGAGCAGTGAGAATATGATTTATCAGGTTAAAAACAAACAAACAAACAAACAAACAAAAACGCTAATTTTAAGATTTATTCCAATCCGATTATTTAAATCCTATCCATAAAGTTCTGAAAGACTGTGTTGAAACTGGATAAGACTTATCTGAAATCTGAAGCAGATGGAAACACTTTAAAACCATTAAAAATTCACTAGAGATGTCGTGCACCGGCTATAACCATTAGGCACAAGCACATAGGCAGGTCAAACTGCCAACGGGTTCTAAACTATAAGGCTACAGCTTCGACTCGCAATACTGGAAACCGCTATGATGATGCAGTGATCTTTTAGTTATGAATTCACATCTAAATGTTTAGACACATTTATATCAAGTTTGATTTAAGTTAGGTGATTTATTCACTCACCACTAGCAACTTTTAAGGGCCTATTGTGTAAAAGCAGGGACTCTCACACACAAGAAAAGGCACGCAGTGGTTCTACGATATGGCATCTACTGTCGGCTTGATTAAAAAATGATCGGTTCAAAAACCTGTATTAGTCAAACCCTACTTAATATCCCCCATGGCTCACTAACTCTTTATATGAGACTACAAGCTGTGTTTTGATTAAATGATTAAACAGTGCACGTTTGTAAGAGGCATTTGGGTTATTAAGTTGCGTCTGAGACTGCACTATCACACATCAATGTACAGAAGATCAGCAGGGGTCAAAATACTCATTATCATATGTCACTCAGTCCTTTTTACTGGAAATGGCTGGGAAAAGGAAAATGAAAACACTAATTTCCATCCTCTCAGTCCTTGTCGTAAGACGAATCTGACCTGCCATTATATTTACAAAAAAGGCACTGGCTTTTTCGTTATTCTAGCGGCGAACAAGAAAATGGGTTCAAACTTTCCGCCGCCGGGTCGCATGTAACCAAATTTCAGCCGCGGATGTTTTCTCGCGACGAGATTATCCGAAGTAACAAAGTGCAGGCCCAGTAGCAGGTTTAATTGACTTTGAAGAAAGCACTCACTCAGCAGATGACAGCTAAAAGGCTGCGCCAGAGGCTCGATGGCTGCACGTGGCTTGGCTGTTAATGTTGTAGGCAGAATACCGACATCGGAAACCTTAAACCCACAGTTTGTCAACTTGGATAGGGAGCTCCAAACAAAAACAGAGTGGAGATAAGAGGATTATTTGCTGTAGCTCCTATCACGGGATATGTCAATACCTTCTTCTGGACAGATACAGCTACAACACGGGGCAGAAAGGTAAATAATTCCGCCCACAAGTTTCCCTGGCTTTTCTTTTTCTTTTCTTTTTTTTTGTAAGCATCTTTGCAATTTTTCTCATGATGCTCAAGGTTGCAGTTTTGTGTAAGCACTCCTACCTAAAAATCCACTAAACTCTAGGAAAAAGAGATAATATGAGTAAAGTTAAAAATAAAAACACTGTATCTAGTACCTGAAAGGTACCAAAGCAATATTTGTATGTTTCAGTCGGTGTTATAATCAAAGAGTCAGTCTTCACACAAAGCCATTCTGGTGGTATGACCACATCACAGTAAATGCACAATAATAATTGCATAGTTTTGGATCACTTTAGGATATCTCACAGTTCAACAGAGGTAAAAGAAAAACAACTCTATGTATCTTTCATGAAAAGAAAGACTTCTGCATGATCGCCCCCTGAACCTTTCCCCCACCTGCAGGCATATGTAGATTTTGGGCTAAATTTGGACTCTGACTCTAAAAATGTCTTGCACAATATTAAAAACCAAATCACAGAGCGCTGGTTGACACAGAGCAGTGTGAATGCACACCTCCTGCAGCCCCTCTGATGCAAGAAACCTCTCCGAATCCCTGTGTAAATGTAGTACATTTGTGTTTCAGCAGAGCCATGGGGAGAAAAAGACACCTTTCAATCTAAAATGCTGCTGTGAAAGTCCCTACAGTTCCACTTAGGTGCCACCGAAATAATCCCCAAGAGGACTGTCTTGTTACGGGCAGCACAACAGCATGTTGGCACTGGCACATTAAAAACGAGAAATTAAAATCGATTTAACTGCAGACATCCAAAACAACAGGGCCTCGCTTCTGACAGCACACTGACAAGAAGCTTAGACGCAATGAGTTCTGATGTACTTTACCTGCTTGTCCAACAATGGAGCCGGTTCAGTGCACAGCTCAATCAGATGCATCTCGACACATCACTTCAACACTATGTCATCCCGGAGCCCAAATGGGACTCAGAATATGGTATGCATCACATCACAGAGTTTTTTTAAGGTCTTTGCTGTTTAGCTTTGTCTCAGTAGTTGGTTAATAGCAGACTACGAAGCGACAAAAATACAAGGCCCAACTGAGCAGGAAATTCTCTCTGGAGTGATAACAACAAGACAGAAAGTGAATAGAAAAGTAGGCCTGTTATAAAATACTGTTGAGCTTTTTTAAAAGGTGCTGTGACATCACACCCAGAATTCATTGCTGCTTTGCACGAGATATTTATATTAATGAAGGTAGCAACAGCACTCGACATTCTCTGCTCCCCACTCTATTGCGTTTATGCCCTACAGAGTTGATCTCCTTTTGTGTCATCCCACTATTCAGGAAAATAGGCTACTGCTGAGCACAACATCAGTCTCTCTTCTCAGTTCTCTACAACGCCACAATGAGTGTGAGGCAGCACGGATGATAATTTGCTCTAAATGATTATGATAAATTTGCATTCATTCATACATAATATTAAGTAGTCAAAATTGAGGGCATCCGTTTGCCAACAGGAACGATGGTGATCATTCATGATGAAGATTTATGGCCATTCCGGGCTATACATCCTGTCACGTCACACTCCTATTTTCTTATATTTACCCCCTCCAGTGTAACAGCTGTGTGTGTTTATGTGTGTGCATGTCCATGAGCGTGCGTGTGTGTGCGTGCGTGTGAAGGCCTCCGTGTCCCTGAGAAGAGGAGAAGACACTTTGTGTGTCAGACTTGGCACACCAAGCAGGAGGAAAACGGAAGAAAATGTGTTTCTACAACGTGACTGCATTCAAAGCCTGAAAACTGTAATTTGAGATATGAATTCATTACATGGCTTCTCATCAGCAGCCGGGGGATAATGTGATGCAACAGCGCCGCTTAGCGTCGCCCGGCGCTCCGTTTAAAACAAGAGCGTCGCTCTCTCCTTGAACGCAGCGGTCCTTACCTTCGATGTCACAAAGCGCGGCTGCTGCGGGGTTGTGTTCGCGGAGGTTTTGCGCCTTCTTCTGCGGAGTCCGTGCGAGGAATGCTGACTTGTGCTGCCGTGGTGCGAGGGCCCGTGCGGGCAGCCACCGTGACCTGTCCGTTTACTGGCATTTTGGTTCCTTCTCACGGCGTCGGTGAAACCAGTGGAAAAGTGTTCAAACTTGATCTGAAAATAAAAACAAAGAAACGAGAAGATACCAGATTTTAACACTGCTCCCTGGACTTGATGACTTTGTCGCTTTTCTATAAATAGGCGCGAGCGTAGAGGCAGGTGCTTATGTGAGCTATAAACATTATTACCCAATGTCGTTTTAGTTCTCCCGCCTCATTAGCATTTTAACAGTTTGAATAGCATCAAATGCCAGCAAGCTCCAAATGTCCGCGTGTTTTTTGTTTCCGTGCGCGTGCGCGGCTATATGTTTGTGTGAGTCGGGGCAGAAGTGCGCGCGTTCCTGTGTCTCTCTATTGGAGGATAATTGGAGGGAAAAGCTCGCCGTGACGAAAACCCAAGTTCATATCATAGGTGTAGGCTACGGTGAAAAGGACAAATTAGTACTCTCTCCCTGCGCGCGCGCGTGTGCTTGTGTGTGTCTCAGAGAGGGGGGGTGGACGGAGTAAAAACAGCCTGTGGCTCTTTGGCGAATATTCCCCTCACGCTCCTCTCTCCGGTGCCGGGCTTCGTTTATGTAGGGCATGCAGCAGGTTGTGTGACGAGGACTCGGACGAGCGTAAGAGCGCGGAGGAACCCGAACCAGGCACACACCACCTCGCCGCTGCTCCACTTTAAGGAGAGTGAGAGTGCGGCAGATATTAAAACCACCGGACCCCGACAAATGCCGCTCATTTTCCGCGTCACCTCCTGTGGTGACAGAGTTAGTTTTGACCTAACCTAAAAAAATATATAAATAAAAGAAGGAAAAAACACTAATTAAGCTCACCCCATTCCCGTGACACATCTCTCCAGGCGGCCAGGTGGAGATGACATTGCAGCCTGTTACTCCATTCGGGTGCCCTCGGCAGGAGTGGGAATCGCATACGACTCTCCTTCGTCAGATTAATCCATCAATTTCTCCCCCATTCAATCTCCCTCCCCCTCCCCCCCAAAAATAAGAAACCACACGGATAAATCCACCTGTCTGGTTCTGAAGACTTCCCCCCTCCACCGCCACCTCTCCCACCCGTAGATAGGTAGTATTCCTCTCGGTTTAGATGTCAAACGCCGTCCATTCAACGGGAGAGCCGGGGTGGGGGGAAAAGCCCCCTGGCGCGCGGGGATCAGTTATTCTCTAGAATCCAAAATAACCGTTGG
>VUQR01014033.1:62095-77477 GCA_015108515.1 Hemichromis elongatus | reverse complement strand
CAAAATAACCGTTGGTTTGGAATCTCCAGCGGCAGCCCCGCGCGTTCCGCAGTGAGGGCTCGTGGACAGGTCCGCGCGCCGCCTCCTCCTCCTCCTCCTCTCCTGTCCTCCTCCTCCTTGCGCCGCTCGCGGATTCTTGGAGACTGAAGGGGGGGATTCCGTCACAAATAACATCAAAACACACACACACATACATATATATTCACTCTCTCTCGCTCCCTCTCTCTCCCTATCTTTTCTCACTTGCCCTCCCTCTCTCCCCCCCTCTTCTTCTCCTCCTCCTGCTGCTGCTCCTCTCACGCGCTCTCCGAACGAGCACCGCACTCCAAGCCGCCCTAAACAATTCGGAACAAGTTCAAACGGGTCGAGTTATTTTTGTAGCTTTCCGCGCCGCACGACCGAGGTGACGCTCGGCAGCAGACCGAGCCGTCCGGGCGGAGAGGAAGAAGGAAATATTCTCCCGACAGTGTCTTTACCCCGCAGCAGCCCGGCCGCCCACGCTCCGCTAGCTGAAGGTACTTACACATCAGCCTAGTTAATTAAACATATAAGGGGTAGAGGAGGCAGTGGTGAGGGGGTGCAGACTTGGGTGACTTCATCTTCCAATTATGAGAAAAACGAAAAAAAATATATATGTGAGGAGTTAAGAAGGCGCGCGCTAAGGAAATTTCGCCATGTCTACCCCTCTAAGAAAAAAAAAGAGCGACTCCAACTTCACAGCTCGTTAAAACTGACATGTCGCTTCCTTGTCTGTCCTGGTCGGGTTTTCTGCCTCTCCGGGTCGTCGCTTTCCCTCGTGCGTCCTCTCCCAGGCAGAAAAAAAAATAAACGAAAGCGCGAGAGGGGGGTATGGCGCACAGCATCATCCGTCGTTTATGGCATCACCTGGTGCCATCTCTCCGAAGCGAAACCGCGCGATGTTGATGCCGATGTTATTGTGTGTGCGCGCGCGCGTGTGTGTTTGTGACGACTGTCTCGGCGTCAAACAAGTCGCCGCGTCGCGCCTCCTCTGCTCTTCAGTTGCGCGCAGATAAAACATTTCAATATCCGCTCAACTGTTATAAACCAATCTATTGGTCCCCCTGTAGACACCTCAACTCTTCCTCAATTAAAACACAGAGCCATTAAAATAAATAAATAAATACAAATTACCACACTGGAAAACGTTTTTATTGCTGATTGTGTGTCATGTTCTCTCATCAGCGCCGGAGTTTGTTGAGTGCCGCGGCTCAGATAAGGAGGAATAGAAGCAACGCGAGTGAATTACACAGTCTCAATTGAACATAATTAGCAGATCAAAACTGAAGCACAGGGGGTCCTCGGGGAACGCTGACACCCCGCATCTCTCTCTCTCTCTCTTCCTCCCCCCCCCCCACCTCCATCACTCTCTCTGCATCTCCCTCTGAGTGTTGCCTTGGAGTCCCATTGCAGACAGATGGTGTAGATCCTGCATGGGGTCATGTTAGCAGGCCAGGGCTCTACTAGGACTGGCTGTCATAAGCCTAGTTACCCTTTGAGGCAAGAAGCAGCGCAGCATAAGCAGATCAGAGGGCTTATTATTAAGGAACAGTTCACTACCCTCTTCTTCCTCCTCCACCTCCTCCGCTCATATCCCTAGCAGAACGAAAAAAAAGGAAAGAAAGGAAGAAAAATCTCCACCTGTTGAGGTCTTCTATCCTCCTCCGTCAGAGCTCGAGCCTCCCAGGCTTGGAATAAAAGAAACACATGATTGCGTAACACGGGTATGGGAAAAAAGAAGGGAGAAGACCACACAAAAGTAGATAATGGTCTTCCTTTTTTTTTTCTTTTGAGGAATAATAAATCCCGGGGTTTCGAATATAATAGGTCTGCTTTCAGACTCTCCCACCCACCCACCAGCTCCCACTGCTTTTTACCCATTAGAGGCATCCTGGTGGGACAGGCCAGACTCAGACGCTGCCTAGGGAGATGTACGTTGTGTGATGCCATTAACAATGACTTTCATTCTTAGTCTCTTAAACAAAATAAAAAAAGACAAAAAATAGCCCCAATGGAGTACGATTGTCTCATTCTATATTTAAACACCAGGCTGTTGCCAAGGAAATAAACTCATGCGTTTGTTTTTCTCTCTCCAGACCAATAAATAAGCTTTTAAAAGCTGCATTTTCCTTAATCTCATTCAAGGGAATGTGTGCTTGAAAGACCTCCCTGTAGTAATTTTGGGGACGCGACCTTTCTCAGAGTTCTGCATGCGCCAGGCTTGAGGGTGGCTGGGATTTAGACTGTGGATTGCACAGTGTCCTGTGTACAGTGTGGGTATTTAAGCAGCTGATGGGAAACCAATAGAGTTACAACGGCGTGAACACGCACCCCTGCTGATGTAATAGATTTATAACTGCCGGTCTCAGTCATCATGCATCTTTCATTGGCCAGCAGCACACTAAACAGAAGTTACCCAGGCATGTCGAGTCGCCCAGACAGTGCCGGACGCACGCACGCTCGTGCGCAGACACTCAGCTCAAGTTCAGATCTGGCTCCCAGCATTCAAAAAACGAGCCGCCTTTTGCCTCTTCATCTGTGCCCTCTGATTAAATATCACAGGGGTGTTGCTAATAGCTCATAGCACGAGTGTGATTATAAAATATTTGAAAAACAAGGAAGAACCCATTATCACTATGCAGTGCGTCAACAGCCTGTTAACTATTTTGTTATCGCTGTGTATAATTATTCAAGACAAAAGCTCATTTCACTAATGTTGTTTGGCTAATAGTCAAAGCCCCGCACTCTAATATTCCTGGAATGAATCAGAGGAATCGGAGAAAGGAGTCCAATTAAAGCAGCTCCAGCTAAGAAACCAGCACACGGGCACACACAAAAAAAACGGATAAATAAAATTTAAAAAAATTAAATGAAATAAAATAAATGACAAGGAAAGGAAAGGGATTACACAAGGCCTCTGACAAAAAATGATCTGGGCAATTTTTGTATCCATGGTAACTGACTTTTTCAGTGTCATCACTTTTCCTATGACAGAGACGCCCAAGACAGATACATATGGGTTTATGCTTCGTCACTACAAAGTCCCCATTCACAGACACCTGTGCCTGCTGCAGGACACCAGGCTGCCGCTCATTCAGACCGACAGACGTCGGCCCCACTGATCGCACCTACCCGGCACGCGCAGCACCTCTGCAGCTGCGCACCGGTGACGCAATATGGAAACTTTTTGAAGCGCGTCCTGCTAATTACCTGCACAGCTAGCTGGCTGGTCTGTTAAAGCGTGTAACTGTCAACTGTAAACTTTGCTTGAAAATTTTCGTGTGTTTTAAATAAAAACCGCATTGTTTCCATGACAACAAGAAATAATGGCACACTTTGGGTTTTTTTTTTTTTTTTTTTTTTTTTTTTTATTTTTGTTTTTTTTTTTATTTTAATTTTTTTTTTTTTTGTTTTTTTTTTTTTTTTTTTTTTTTTTACTGTTAATGTGTATGTGCTTTTAACAAAAGTATTGTAAATTTGCTTCCTTGTCTTTTTTCTGATTGTCACACATGGTCATCTACTATAGTTCCAGCACACAGGCTTGCCCAGCTTTTTAAAATTTAAATGAAATATATTTAAATACAATTTAAACGTACTGGCAACTTCTTAAGCACAAACTAGACATTATCTGACACTCATCAACACTTTGATTGTCAGGCAAACAATATACAAATTCCACAGAAGCATGATTCACATGCACACTTGAAGACTACTGGATGTAAGTTGGCTGGTAAAGAAAGTAGGTGGGCTGCGCTCAGCCTAATTGGCTGCACAATGAGCTCAAGGGAGAGGCAAGCATACAGGACGAATTTGTCTTTTATACAATGACTGTTCATTTTCTTCTCAGACGAGGCGCTGCCACAGCAAAGACACTTCATTGTAGCTACAGTACATGGCTTTATATAGGCTCAGGAAATGAATCACTCTGTCAATAAATGGCAACAAAATAAACTGAAATGTATTCAAGGCTCTCTATCTGGAACACAGCGATTTGATATCTGGCACTTACTGAGTTATAGATATTCCTTCTCTCTCTGGTCAGACTTTTTTTACTTTGTCTCCCTCCCTCTCTTGCACTCTCCACCCTCTCTCGTTCTCTCGCCCACAGAGAGTGGGTGACCTGGAATGAGCTCTCCCACAGACGGCTCTGCTTCCAGCCAGAGAGGGGCAGTATGTGGAGCTCGGTTAGGCCCGATTTCTCAGCACAATTTCATAGACACCTTAGAGAACCGCTCATCTCAAAAACTGATGGGTGATTACTCGCTGTCACACTGCTGATGTCACTGAAAAGTTCATGAGTGAAGCGGCCAAATCAATTAGCCAGAAGTGATGCACTGCTGTGTCTTCTCCACTTGGCTACATCAGCAATTATCCTCAACTTGAAAAGGTCAGTCAATAATTTAATAATTAATTGCAGGTAAGAAATTAGAAAGTGCTGGAGTGCTCCAGCAATACCCATGTTCACGAAAATTGCCTATTTTCAGTTTCCCAACAAAAACTCAACCACTTTAGAAACAGAACCAAATAAGCCTTAATCAGGTGGGCAATTTTGACTCTTTTTTTTAAAAAACTGAAGTAAGTTCAGCTAAAGTAATTGGCACAGGTTAAGCTTGGGGATTTGAATAATTCATATTGTGAATATTATTAGAAAAGAATAAAATATACAGTAAATGAGAAACATCTGAGTTTCCTAACCAGAGGTTCAAAATGTATAAATTCCATGCGGAATATCCCTGCAAGCGAGGGTCTCAGCTTCAAGAGTTACTGTAAATAAAGAGGAGAACAAATACACTCATAACAGGGGAAATTAAATAATTATTTTAATTCACTGCTGAGTTTGCAGTTTTGCTCACTTACCGAGACATGAAAGGTCCATTCAAATGAAACTAACATAAAAATAAGAGACTGTGCATTTCTTTGTAACTGAGCGAACTTAAAAATTCAGCAGGGGGTCAAATAATTTCCCCCCCCACTATACAGTTAAAGACACTAGTTTGGGAAATATCAGTATATGTTTTCTTTACTTAGTATAGAATATGAAGCTACTTCCTAAAAGTGCAGTGAAAAATGTGTCGCTGTGTGCAGCATTTTTATTTAAGTCATTTAAAAAAGTTATTAACTGCATCATCTTGGAAGCACCCTAAAGTTTGCATCGAAATAATCCAATAAAAGGGTAATTACCAACATCACTGCTTTAACGTTCTCCATAAATACTGAATTTGCCTGAGTGTGCTGCTGGGCTGTTATCACACTTACGTTTCCACCAGTGTAGCGTCTGCTGCAATGCTACAATCAGGCAAAAGCATCCGTATGCAGAATGATGTACACTGACTAAGGGCCTGTCTGTCTACACCAGTCAGCTGTAATGTTAAAACAACCAGCCTAAAAACAGCTTTGAGGTGTGAGGAATAGATTCATTTTTGGTTGTCAAAGGTCAAATTTTCAGTTTGACGTTTTGGTCATAACTCAAGAATTCACATGCTAATGATCACAGTTAACACAAATTATTAATAAGATGAAATGACAAAGTAATGACATTTCCCAAAAGGTCAAAGGCCAACATAATATATTAATGTTTTGCAAAAACACTTTTCTTGCCATTTCTCAACCCTATTTCTCAGGAACAGAAGGGAATATTGTGATCACTGAACTGGTGAGACTAATCTTTAGTGCTCATCTATTAAATTCCCATAAAGTCTTCACTACATGCAACACATTATATAAATCTGTTTCCAGCATACATGCAACTGAACTGGTTGGCAGTGGTAGACAAAAGTAAAAAGATATTCTAGTTTCTCAAAAGCCAGACTTAGTGCTATAGATTTAGTGCTTAGTACCAAAATACCATACACTGTAAATAAATGATGGCTATTAGGCAGATAACATTTAATTGTATTGACTTCAGGTGCTAGTTTGCAGTCTTGGTGAATACAACATGATGTTCATTTTTGAAATGAATATTTTTTTTTACATGGCAATGTAATAAATTACTGGATTTCATATATTTTGACTTCCAACATCTATAAAATTAAAGTAGCTGTTAAAACGTTTGTAATGATAAAATGATGATTTTCTTTTTAATGCATTTTCGTCATGAAGTTTGGTTGTACATTAAGCACATCCCCTTGCCTTTATAGCCGTGTTGTCTGGTAAGAGCTCGCTTACTCGCTGTTTAGTTCAGCTCCAGCCAAGATTACTAAAAGAGAGACTTTGTTCAACAGGATTTATACACCCAATTCCAAAAAAGGTGAGTCACTGTGTAAAATGTAAATAGAAATAAAATGCAATGATCTTATAAATCTCACAAACCCATATATTATAACATATAAAAAAATAAAAAATAAAATGTTTCAATTGAGACATTTCACTATTTCATGAAAAATATCACTCAGAATTTAACTGAAAAAACAGCTCCAAAATATGTGAGAGTTAAAGCTCTATAATGCAAAAAAGAAACCATATGTGAACATGATCTTCTCTGGCTCAAAGCCCATTTCAAAGTGGAAAACTTTACTTTGGTCAGACAAATTGAAATATGGAATTCTTTTCTTTCGCTATCATGCAAAAATGGGACAAACTTTTGAGACATGTTGCTTCCAACAAGTTCAACCTGGGTTTTTTTTCTGAAATTGCATTTTTATCAAATTAAATATATAGTAATACGTTTTCTGTGTTCTATTATGAGATCTACAAACCACTGTATTCTGCTATTACATAACTTTTTTGGAATCGGGTTTTGTCTTTTATTGAACTATGAAGCTGTGGGAGCATTAGCTGGAACTTTGCAAAAAATTATCCAGAACATATTAGTTAGCAATGTGTGGGAATGCTGCTCATTAGGCTGAGAAAACCTTTGGATACAGTATCTGTCAGAAACTATTCCTAAAACTGTTATTTGAATATATAAGAAAACATTTCCAGGTTTCATTAAGCAGCCAACAAGTTGCATCTGACAGTCAGGGGAGTCGTATAGAGGTCACAGCCTTTCTGTTCTGTAGTGTTATGGCACAGAAACAGAGGAGCAGGGAGTACACTGACTCCTCAGCATGGCCCACTGGAGTAACAGCCTTGAACACCTGCAAAAACATGCAGAAATTATGCAATCTAGTATGTCTGGGGAAGTACATATTTAGACTGTGCTGGCTAATTTGCACTTAAAGCACCAGTGCACACTCTCTGGTACTCAGTTGGACAGCTTGGAAATCTGCAAAGCTACAGGAAATCCCATTTGTATATTGTGTGTGTTTGGATCGTTCAATTTTTGGGGAGCTTCAAGTGTACATTGGGTACTCAGGGCACTGCAGCCAAGAAGTTGGTGCAATAGAGCATTTCAATGTTGGAGGCTGTAACCAAATCAAACTAATTGGTCCAGTCCACAGAACAATTTAAAATAGCTCATCTTGAGGCTGTAACTTTTTATGACCTTTCTATTATCAGCGTAGCCAGAGGGTGCATTAAATCTCTTACTGGCAATAACAAAAGCCTGACCTGGAGATTGAAGCATTATTAATTTTCAGATTACCACAGATCTCCTGATTAGGACAGACAGTATGTCCTCTAAATACGAGATTTACTAAAATGCTAAAAGGTTTGTCAGAACTTATTAGCTGTTGGGAAAAAATAGAACTGGGCTGTTTTTCGCTAAAGTGTTTGAGGGGCTGTTTGTGTTAGCACATGGGACGACAAAGGACTAAGTGAGACGCTGGATGGAGCTGATAATGAACATGTGAACCAGCAAATATTTACAGATGAACTATAGCACTCCAGTGATGTATTTTTAGATCCCCCTTGAACTCTTAAAAGCCACGAGAGTACTTGTTCCGCTTGTTTTCCATTAACTTTGACAAGTAAAAAAAAAAAATACATGCGGTGATGTCAGTCAGGAGAGCAGCTCATCAGTTTAGTGTTGTTGATTAAGCGTCGACTAGATCGGCACAAGTTTATCTGGGGATAACTCTCCAATTATGGGGATGAATCCAATAACCAGATAATAACATAAAACCCTCAGCCCGGCCATCAGCCAATTGCTGATCCCGAGTTCTTGGTGGTGGTGGGGAATGTTAAGGTTGAATGCCGGCATCAGCAAATCGGGTTAATAAAGAGAAAATGATCAGTTACTGGCTTCTCAGGGGATAAGAAAAGAGTGTGGGCTTATTTGTTTGGATGCTGTGAAGAAGAGCGAGTAAAATATTCTATTTTCAAAGTCTTAGAGGGAGCAATTATTGAAATATTAAAAAGGAAAGAATTCCTGAGGCACTGGCAGCGGAATAGACTGAACAATTACCTGAACTGCTGCCAAGAGATTTAACCATTGATCAAGTCACTTTGTGAAAGTTCAGCTTGGGCTGCATTCCCACGTCGTGGGTTTGCTGTTCCAATCGATATGTGACAAATCACCGAGCGAGTGATTAAGTCATTTTCTGCCATTAATCACTTACATTAAATCTTGAACACGATGATTTAAAAGGTTTAAAAAAGCGAACTAATAAATGGACACAAAAAAGTTTTATAGTATTTTGCTGAATTTATTAGCTGATCAATCAGACAAGTGCCCACGTTCAGTGTGCTGGCAAACGACTGTTTTAATCCCCGTTTGTGTCTCAGTTTTGTCATTGTGTAATTTCATGCAGATTGGTTTTTGAGACATTTTTCTCCTGAATGAGAAACTGCGGCTCTGTGAGGATATCGTCCATCTGTTGCATCTCCTGAAGGACCACCGAGGGATTGTGGGGTGGTGACATTATTCAGTCACACACTTGCATGCACACACACACACGCGCACAAACACACACACCTACCTCATTGTAAGGTGATGCTGTAGCATTTTCTTGGCACATATGGTGTGGTCAATGTGATCAGTGAAGACCACATAATATGGCTCCGGTGGGATTGTTTGTGTCCCGTCGTAGGCAGGGTGTTTCCCACCTACTGTGCAGTCTTCTACGACACTTTGCACTTAGATACCAAATGGCCACTGTTATTCGTGATACCCTGCACCCATGAGAATGACACAAAGATGCCGTTATAGACTGACTTACAGTTAGTGTCGCTATTGCTTATACATTAACTGGCTGCTTCATTACTACACCTTGCTAGTGGCGGGTTGGACCAGCTGCCAGAACTGCCATAATTTTTCTTGGGATAGATTCAACGAGCTGCTGGAAATCTCCTCAGAGAATTTGATCCATGTTGATGACGTGATAGCGTCAAACAGTTGCTGCAGATTTGTCGGCACCACCGTCAGCCACCACCACTAGCTGTTGATGCAAGACCGGATGGATCCATGCTTTCATATTGTTTACACCACCTAACCCTGACATCCACATGCCACAGGAGAAATTGAGATTTTTCAGACCAGGCAATGTTTTTCCAAGAATTTATTGTGCAATTGTTGTGAGTCCATGTGAAATCCTGCTTTTGCTGACAGGAGTAGCATCGAACAGGGGCACAACCACAGTTTAGACTTTGGTTAGGTGCAGAGATTTTTCTCTTAATGTGCCATATTTAAAGTGCAGCACCTGGGCTCCAATGACCAGTAGAAAGGGCTGTACTATTAAAGACACTAAGTCTTAAAATTGTACTCCAAAGCGGAATTTTTAAAAACTGTAAAGGAGTTCATTTTGTAAAGCTTCCCTCTTTTGCAGGAGCAACTGTATAGAAATATGGAAGAAGAGAGTTATGTGTCTAAAACCAGGAAATACAACAACAACAAAAAATACACGCCGCTTCTTCACATTAAATTAAATTGGAGATGAACGGATACTTACACAGTGGCTCTGACCATATTAAGATGTTCGTCTGTATACCTTGACTGCAACAAGTAGTCACGTGAGTTACTGTTGGCTTATAATAAGCTCAAAGCAGGCTGGCGATTCTCTTCTGACCTTTGACCTCAACGCTCACTGGATATTTTCTCTTTTTCAGGCCATTCCCTGTGAACTCTGGCTGTGTGGCAATGGCTGTGTGGGGAAATCTCAGTAAATTATCAGTTACTGGAATACTCAGACCAGCCTGTGTGGTACCTGTCAGTAATTCAGATGTACTTAATGAAATGACAGTAACATCAGTGTCTGGACTTCATTCAATGTAACCGACTCCGGCTGGATGTGCAGCAGTTCACAGAGCAGTCAGTGTTATAAATCCTTTTTTTGGTTGTTGTAGAATTATATACTTTTGATTTATTTCCACAAATGTTCAATGTCTCATCATAGATTTCTTACTAAAAGTGTTAGCAAATGCCCCTTCAGCACTTTTTAAAAATCCATTCTCAGAAGTGCCAGGTTTAAAAGCGGGCACTCCCCCAAACTGGAGAAAACTGGGACAGCTGTGATGTTACGCTGAAAAAATGTTTTGTGTGCGAAACCCCAAACTGTATCCATTACAATGAGATTATGTGGATTTTTTTTTTTTACTTTGACAAGCTGTTTGGATTGTAAGCACATACAGTACTGTGTGTAAAAGAAGAATGGATATCATTTGCTAGAATCAGCATCCTGTCAGTGGATTCCTGCTGGTATACTTCCCTGTTAAACATGCAGATATGTACACACAAACACGGCATATGCAGCAATTAGGTAATTAGTTTGGTTGGATTCACGTGACACAGCAATCTATGCGGAGACGCGTGCATATGAGTCATAAGTAAACAAGTGAGTGTGTCGTGCCTTAAATGAGGTGAACTTGCTCCAGCTGTTTCTTGACATTATCGCTGACTTTCTCCAGCTGCTACTGGAGACTACACCATTCATTTACTCTTCCCCACAGAGGGGGGTGCAGCAGACAGAGACACAGAAAGCGTAAACAGCTTTGGCAAAATCTCGATGCTAATTAATCACGTGCCAACTTCGGAGGGTTTGTGTGAGTCTGTGTGGAATGGAGAATTTGCTCAAGAAATACCTTTGATGGCACCCTGATTACAATTGTTGCTGCCTGTGCTTTTTCTGCAACTGGCAAAAACACTGTGGCGTAGGTGGACTGACCATCATGAGTGGCCAACTGGGACCAGCAGCGAGCTGAGAGAGCCCTGTGGCTTCCCCATGCATAGAGAGAGAGGGAGAAAGAGCACAGCGTGGGATGATGGGGCTCGGTGGGGCATCACTTGATCATTTGGCCGTGGCTCTACTTTTAGACGCTTGTTTAATTTCTGTAAATGGGAAAAGAGCATGCAACTAATGAATATAAAGCACTGGTGAACTATAAACATTTATAGGCAAACTGTAAAAGTCAGAGGGGGAAGGGGTCATTTGAAAAGCATGCAATGTAAGATTAATTTCCTGCTAACCAGCCATAGTTGTTCTACTGGGTGACTGCATTTTTTAAGGAGGGGCGGTCCATTAAGGCAATAGCAGGGGCAACACTGGAGTTGATTTACAAAGGGTTAACCTGCATATGCTTTTCTTTAATATTATAGGGTTTCAAATTTATCTTCACAACAGTTATTTTGCCTTTTTACTTCAGGACATGTTTACTATTAAAATGACCAATGGCTGTCTCAGTGTGAGAGTAAGCGTGAATGATACCAGAACGTCAGCCTTCTCTTAAATGTTTGACCTTCACTGTACTCCGTGCAGTGGGGGGGGGTGTTTTTAGATTTCCCAGTTGAGGGGGTAACATCACCAGCGTTAGTAGTTCATCTTAGTAGATGAACTCATGATATAAATTAGAAAATTCTGGGTGATTTTCATAAAAAGTTGACCTCTGACTTTGACCTTGACTTCAAAGTCACTGAGATTAACCTTTATGAGATTTTTAGTAACTGAATGTATGGTATAAATTTTAAAACTTGCATCGCCTCGTTCTCGATTTATCGCATTCACAAACTTGGGTGTCCCGAGCTGACCGACGGTGTTATAACAATACCCCATGAGCCTTTTATGTATAATGTGGTAACAAACAAAAACCTATAAAGCTTTTGAGTTCAAAGCATTTTTACCTGTAACCACAATTTGTGAAATTGCCTAGTCCAAAACAAAAGCAAGTGCAACGTGGAAACTTGAAGCTTTTATTGGAGAAACTCTCCAAACTTGTCCTTTCTGTGATGCAGTCAGACACTATGAATCCAGATCCAGTGGTGGAACTTTTGAAATTAGGAACTCTTCCTTGGACGACATTATGGCTACTTTAATATAGCTTCAGTGAGATATACAGATATATGTATCCATTTTTTTTAATTGCGGTAACTTGTTTGTATTTAGTTCTGTAGCTACTCACTGACCTGTCAGTTTCCCACATGGCTGCTGCTTTTTCCAGTTAATGCCAGTGCACACTACGAGACATTTGCATGGATTTTCCAGTCCTAAGCAAACCTGATTCTCCACCTGCACAGCCGAGCCTTATTACCCCAGCTGCACGGTATGTGTATATACCGCCCAGTAATATTACAGGTTCAGTCTCATGCTTTCAATATTTACTTACATGTTCCCCCTCTCTCTCTGAACTCATCACATCTGCTTACTGAAAGCATTCTCCCCTCTGTTAAATCAATCAGATCTTGCCATGACCTGTGAAACTGCTGCCGGGAGCTGTCATTTTAGTGTCAGATCAATGCAGCCCTCATCCGCCAACGTTCAGCTCCAGTTTCAGAACCAGCAGCCAACGCTCGCTGGATTGAGCTCATCAGCAGCCATGCTCCATATCTTCAGATCATTCTTCACCTCTGCTCCACCACCACCAAGGCCTGGACGCCATTCAAGGTGCGAACAACTTGTCACAAACTAAGCCTGTATTATAGCGACGCTGCTAATCAAATACATTTAATTAGTTTTGAAGCTTTTCCCTCCCTCGACTCCATTCTGTTTGTAAAAGCTAGTCACTTCTGGATTTTCTATACAATCCTCCCACTGCCGGCTCAGTAGACAGTTTGACTTGTCATGTTGTCTGCACAGGTGCAGTTAATACAATTAAAAATGGCTGCACTGTGCATGCTGGCCTCTTTGGGACATTTGATGGAACCGAACTCGTTAATGAAATTAGTTTCACCTGTGCTTTTTCTCGTTTGCCAAGTTAAAATGTGCAGCCTTGAAAAGGTCTGCTGCAGCCTGCTGTCTTCTGAGACAGAGACGATTACCCCAGCTAGTTTTTCTTTGGACTTTTGGCTGACTGCCTGATCCCTCCTGGCCTTGTTTGCCTCTGATGACTGGCTACCTGTTACTGATCTAAATGCTGTGTTTTTGACACGTAAAAGCCTATTTTTGTCCCACTACCTGCTGTGTTTGCTTGCAGGTCTCATTTCACGTCTGCTATAGATACTACCTAATTTTTGAGGCTTCACATTTAATATGTTTTTATGAGCAGAGCATAGAAACCCTGCCGACATTGGTAGGAGCAGCACAGTTAAGAATATGAAGGCACTATATTGATTTTTAGCCGCTGGCTCCAAGGATATTTCCACCTTCACTACTTAACCAAACCTGTCGACAAACCTGGACCTCATTACCCCACTGGACCCACGCTATATGTAGCTTCCTAGTAGTTCAACTTTCTTCTCCAAATTGTCTATTGCAGCCTTTTTCTCTGCATCTACCCACCTGCCAGTGTGCCTGCCTGCATTAGTAACTTTGAACCCAGATAGTTTTTGGACTTTGGCTGCCTGCCCGATCGCTTCTGGTCCTCTTTGCCTCTGCCGACTGCCTACCTGTTTCTGACCTACATCTTGCCTTATGCCTAGTAAAGCTTCTTTTCTCACTCCTTACTCCTACCCGCTGATTCTGCCTCTGAGTCTGACACCTGTTACAATGGTAACCTAAATTTCGAGCATCCTAAATGTAGGGGCAGAGAACACGAAAACCATTCCAACAACGGAGGATGAAACTGTATTCTTCTTTTAATGCTCACCTGAATGTTTGATTTCACATTAAATTTCATTACATGTTATGAGTGTTTAAAAATCTCAAGTCCATTTTAAAAGCTGTCTTGGAAAAAAAACAAAAACAAAGCTGATTATACTGTATCTTTGTAGACCACGCAGTACTTTAATGTCTTCTTTGTGGGGTGTGGTGTTACTGCCGATCTGTTGAAGTTAGCCCTTCTGAATATAAATTTATGGAACCTGCCTGCTCCCGAAGCATCAATACGCAAAGGGGAAGAGAGAAAAATTTGATAAATTACAGCTGCACATCTTCCACATATTAGGCATAATATGAATAAATGTCTCAGATTGCAGTACAATTAGTCAAAGCAGCAAGTCTGCCAAGTCTAAGGCCACAGCTGTCCCTTCTGTTAGGTGTCTCTGCTCCGTGTCTAAATAAGAAAATATCAACTACGGGTGGACTGCCTACTTTCCTCTACTTAAAAAGATCAGAAATTGTAATTTGGCTTCATATAACAAGCTTACGAGATGCGTCAGCTTTCATATAAATTCCAATTCCGTGCTTCCGAGTGCCAACACAGGTGTTATCTGTGTTCCACAGTACCATCCCGACATGAAAGCCGAATCTCAGAACCAAGTGGCTCCCAATGATCAAATAATCACCTGCTGTGCAGAAAACAACATGATAATTTTATCTCTGTTGCCCCTTTGCTCTCATGTTCTCAATAATGGAGTAGATCTAAAGCTACACCAAGCGAACTTACAATGTTGTTTTCAAAACACCCAGAGGGGAGAGATGCTGAAGCTGAATCATGTTTTAATAGCCCTTTTCAAGAAATACAGCTAAGTGGGTTTGCTGTAATAAATGTTTTGAATGTGGATAAATACCAGAGATTTGTTCTAGTAAATGAAAGCTCATTCCCGGAAGCTGTAGAAGAGACAAATAATGTTACTTCTATTATCTGTACGAGACAACCAATCAGTCAGATATCATCCTGTGACGGGAGGTTGCTAGTCATCAAAATCAAAGCCAAGCTGTCTCATAAATATAGCATTAATTCATTATGTCTACTTGCAGTAAATCCTGCTCTCCTTCCTCGTGTATTACACTAAAACTTTAAAATAAAAACTCTAAAATGCTCAACAGTTTTTTTGTTTTCAAAATAACTGAGCAACAGATTTTATTCATTGTTCTTTTTGCTTAAATATGAACTTATGGTGATAACAAACCACACAAAAGGCAAAATCAGTTAGAAACGTGGACACAATATTTAGAGTATGACTTGCAACTAATGTTATGCAACTGAAAAAAATCCACAGATGATGTGGTTACATGAAATCCGTCATGCATGATCATTTATCATGTCCCCATACGGGCATATTGTCACAAACTAATAATTTTTTTAAGTGGTTACAGGTGAGTGAAACTATGTGGGACATGATTGGCTCTTACTTTTAGTTTGTTTTGTTGTACATGTACAATGACAACAAAGGGCTATTCTAAACTATTCTATGCGTAAAACAATGTAACCAAAAGGTGTGAGTGTGCATTCAGGT
>VUQR01014033.1:41517-57202 GCA_015108515.1 Hemichromis elongatus | reverse complement strand
GAAGGGTTTTAATAAAAAAAAAAAAAAAAAAAAAATGCGCACTGTATATTAAAGCGCCGACCAGCAGGCAGGTACACTGCGGGGGAAATGAACTTTTCCCGACTTAATGGAGCTCCATCTTTTGAAATAAGCGGGGCTGTTTATTAATTAAGCTCACGTCCGCGTTTTATTAAGAATGAATGTCACGTGCTTGCCTTGTTTATTTTTTACACTGCATACATCAGCGCGCATCGCCGTGTGTATGACTGCTGTTGCCCACCCGGGGGACCTTATCTCTTCACACCGGAGTGTGTGGAACTCAAGCCCCCGGCCGGCCGCCGAAGAATAGCGGTCGTTAAATATTCATCCTCCGTTCCCGGTGGCACACTTTTCTTCCCTACAGACCGACCTCTGCTGCTTCGAGACCCGCTAGAGCAGCAGCAAAGGCGTAAAGCTGTGTGAGTAATTAAGTTTTTTGTTTTGTTTTTTGTTTTTTGAATAAAATATGGATTGTTTTTATATTATTTTGATTTTAGTCTTTCGCCCTTTTTTGACCTGTAGGAGGATGGTGAAACGTGACTATGGAGCTCCAGTAACGTGAGGCTGCCCGTTCCCTAGGTCTGCGTTTGCCAGGGAAAGGTGGGTTATAAATGCATAGGTGCACTCATTTCCCCTCCCTCCCTGCCTCCCACATACAGTGCACCATCTATCTGTTTGCCTGCATGTTTTGTCTTTGGCGGGTTTTGTTCTCTCCTGCAGTTGTTGGATTGCCCGGTGTTTCTTCCAGTTATTATAAGACTAAATTAAATCATGTAAGAAGATAACTGCTGTGTGTTGTGCAAGCTTTTTGCTACAGGCCTTTTAACTTACCTGATATCCGACCAACTCCTGACTACGAGAAGTGCTGCAGGTGTAATGCTGCTCCACTAGATAGCAGCAGATTACTGTGTGTGTATGTGTGTGTGCATGTGTGTGAGGATGTATGTGTGCAAAGTGACAAAGATGGTCTACAGCTTCCCCTTGGGACCTGAATGCGTTTGATGAGCCTCATCAAGTCCACCTCTGTCATAAGTCTGCTTTTTTCCCCCTCCCAGGCATTTATCCCAGTTTCTCTATGTTGTCTTTTCTCTACAAATTCTATCAAAAGATGGAGGACCACCTGCCAGTAGCGATTGCTTTGGGAAAAGGGAGACTGGCTGCAGCTCAGAGCTTTTCACATTTGATAAGGGTTTTTCATTCTCCTTCAAAGGCGGATGTACAGTTTGAAACAAACTGTGGGAAAGCCAGAGGAAGAAAAAAAACAGTCTTTCATCACACTCTCCATCTATTTAATACACACGTGCACCCATTCAAAGGCATCTTTATGAGCAACCCTGTGCACACATGCACTGCTTGTGCCCTTTCCTGGTGTGTAATGATCAGATAGACTTACATACAAAGACCAAAAGATCAGGATCTGGCAACCCAACACCTATACACTGTAACAGGACTGATCCAGCAATCCGACCCCTTCCCTCTCGAAGAGGAATAATTTGGTTGATGGCACTAATAATCACAGCCCTGTTACTGATCCTTCACTGGCTCTGTGTATGTGTGCGTGTGAGAGTCATTCCTCTGTCATTGATACCTAGAGGGAAGACGTCATATCTCTAGCAAGTGGGTGCTTCTCCAGCCTCTGCTCTTCTTCTGCTGTTACGTATGTGGAAGTAGGTTGGTGGTGCCTGCATTGCTCATTTTGAGGCTGTTTAAATATAATATTTCTTGAAAAGAAGAATGTGTGAGCATTGTACACACACAAACACACACGCACACACACATAGCCAAGTGTTCAAAGGCAGAGAATATTTAACGTTAGATAGCATAAATGTGTGTCTGGGTGGTCAGGTCAGGATTGTTATTTATTAGAAGGGGACGATGACATTTTACTGCCAATCAGGCTTATCTTATGCATCCCATGTCTGTCTGTCTTTCTTCATCCCTCTCTGTCTCTCTCTTTCTCTCTCACTATCTCAACCTTTTGTATTATTTATGCCCCGCCCCCTCAGCCACCCAGAGATCTCAAGTTTCACCTGTAGAGCCAGATGACAAATTAAGACTCTTTCTACGAGCTGCCACAAGGAGCTCTTTAAACCTACACATATATGCACAGGCAAAGACACACACAACCAGGCAACCCATCTGCCTTTCTTTTTCCTTCGCACACACACACAGACACGCACATACACGCACATTGGCTGTCACACACTCTGAGGAGGGCTCTGTGAACAGAGTGGCGTGTTGAGTGATAGAATGTGTTGTAGTGAGCAATAGAGGACAGAGTAGGTCAGAGGAAGAAGCTCAGTGTGACCTGAAGACATTTCCTCAGAGTTTTAAAAGATATATAAACAACAACTTTTTGCTGAAGAAAAAAACTGGAAACAGGGCACGTCAGATTTGAAGACTGCAGACCCCAGCCACGAGCGCAGCACTTCCTCTTTTGTGGCGTTTTCTTTTCTTTTTTTTTGTCAGTGAAGTGGAGGTGACTATGACAGGGAGATGTTTGGATGAATGAGTGCGCGGCTTTAACTTCGAGTCTCCAGATGAAGCACTGACTGGACCGTAGAGGGAGTAGAGCTGAAGCCGGTGAAACAGCTGCATATGTTGCTTGTGTGTTTTCAGTCCTTGCAATTGCACAAACGCAAATGCCGCAGGGATCAAACTGTGTGGAAATTAGTAAAATCAACACAGTAACGATCTCCTCTCAAAGAGTTTGCGGTGAGGTTTACAGTCAGCGCGTTGCATACTAATGTAGAAATTGCAATTTTTAGAAGGCTTTTCGAGCTGACCTTAAAGCCTACAGTACAGCTGGTCATTGATAGATGATGGCTCTTTTCACCGGGGTTGTATAGCTAAGCTGGGGTCAGAACCATCTTATTAGAGATTTCTGGATAGAAACTGGACATTTCTAGATAATGTCTTCATATTGTAATATTGAGATAAGCGCTCCAACCACTTTGTAAAGGATTTGATATTATGACAGTTATTGGTGCTAAGACAAGAACACTCACTTAGCTTACTAAATGCATTTTACTGTTATTTCTGAATGTGACAGCAGTATTAATGTTAGTCCTATTTGTATTTGTGTGAGATTAGAGACATTCATCTATCTGTCTGTCCGCCTGCACAGAAGCCTTCATGGGGACCCGATCTGGGCAGTGTAAAACTGCTCTGGCCAGGTGGACCTGTCCTTACACAGATACAGAACCCGCATATAGCTCTGGCACAAAGTCAAACAGGCACATATAAAGGAAGGATTCTTTTAAAGGTCAGATTTTTTGTAACACAACATGCCTTTTATTGAACTTGAGACATTCTCACAGTGTTGCCTTCCAAACTCTACACATGTGATGTCTTTCTTTTTGTCTCTTGAAGGTCAGCTCCATTGCATCTCTTAGAGAGGGCATGGTGTACCCTTAGCCAAAATGCCTGGAAAGAAAGACCCCAAAAAGGACGCAAAGAAGGGTGGAAAACCTGAACCAGAGAAGAAGGAGGAGGAAAAGAAAGGCAAGAACGACAAAAAGGGAGGGAAAGATGACAAAAAGGGAGGGAAGGATGACAAGAAAGCCAGTAAGGATGATAAGAAAGGTGGAAAGGATGATAAAAAGGGTGGGAAGAAGGGAAAAGAGGAACCGCCCAAGGGGAAAGATGATGGAAAGAAAGGAAAAGACAAAGGGAAAGGCAAGAAAGTGGAGTCTGAAGAGGAAGAGGAGGAGCTTCTGAGCGATGAAGAGGATGAAGAGTTTAGTGATGAAGAGGATGATGAGGAAGACTCAGAGGATGATAAGAGAGGGAAAGGGCGAGGAGGCAAGGGAGCTAAAGGAAAGAAAGCAGGGAAGTCTAAACGTGGTGAAGACTCAGAGGAGGATGATGACGAGGATGAAGATGAAGACGACGAGGAAGACGAGGATGACGAGGATTATGGGAAATCCAAAAAAAAGTCCAAGGACGATCGCCACCGTAAAGGAGGGAAATCCGATGCTGACGCAAAGAAGAAAAAGGGAAAAAAGAAAGAGGAAACACCAAAGATTCCAATGAAAGAAATCCCAAGGAAAGGTCTGAAGAACATGTCCAGGATGTTCATGAAGTTTTCGGGCTTCAAGCGACGCAGGAACAGCAGGAAGAAGCTTAAAAGTACTTCACGTTTATTCCTGGGTTTGGGGAAGAGAAAGACACGAATTGCTAAGAAGAAACGTCGCAAGTCCATGCTGAAGAACACCTCTCGATTCATGATGAGATTCAAGGCCAGCAAAAAGAGGAAAAAGGAGAAAGAGGCCAAAGAGAAGGCAAATGGTGGGAAGAAGCCAACCTATATGCTGCTTCGCCTGGGAGGGAACTCCAATGAGAAGAAAGGGGGCTTCTTCAAAGGCTTATTTGGAAAAAAGGACGGTGATGGGCCTGCTGATGACTTCAAGAACAGAAGTGCGTTGCTGGGGAAGGTTGCAGCGGCAACTAACTGGCTGACCAAACGCTTCCTGTCCACCAAAATGCGGGAAAATTCAGGACAGCATGGCTGGCAAGGGCATAGAGCCCACAGTCGACAAGCCAGCTCCAGACGTTATCTCCAGGGTTACCATAACAATGGTTATGAGCATGATGAAGATGTGTACGGATACCAGAAAGTATATGACGGGTATGATGATGGTTATGGAGATGAGGCAGCATATGGAAGCCAGGTTCATTATGGTTACTATGACAATGACAATGGAGCAGTGGGAGCAGAATATCATGACCTTGGTTACTATGAGGATGAAGGATTCAATGATCCTAATGCAGAATATTATCCTGGTGGTCTTTATGATGAGAGAATGGGGGATTATTATAACCCTTATTCCTCTGCTGATTACTATGCTTACGAGCAGCAGCAGGCAATGTATGGTGATGAGGGTCTGGACTACTATGCACTAATGGGTGAGGACCATATGTATGGAGGAGACGTAGATGGGTTCCTTGACCCTCAGACTCAGGGCTATTACGATGAAAATGGTCAGGGAGTTTACTATGGTGGCGAACAAGTGAGCTATTATGACATCGGCCAAGCAGGTTATTATGAGAACCCTCAAGCAGGTTATTATGAGAACCCTCAAGCAGGTTATTATGAGAACCCTTATGTGTCATCCATGCAAGGTGGATTTGCGCAGGACTATCAAATTAGCTATACTGATGCTGGCATGCCATACCAAGACTTCAGCTCCCAGCAGGCAATTGGAGGCCAACAGTTGTTTGGGTTTGGAGACCAAGTTGTAGGTCAAGTACAGGACCTGTATGGGAACCAGAATGCTGGCCAAATGGATCAATATGGAGATGATAGCAGTTTAGTTCAAGGAGGGGAGGTGACATTTAGAGTTCCCAGACCTCAAGTGCGCCTTTTTGGGAAAGAACGTCTAGATGTTACCTTGCCTCCCCCACCAACTTTGCCACCTGATCCAGAATTTGAAGACATGTCAGAAATCCAGTATGAAGACCAGATTTCTCTCACACCAGGTCAGCCTGGTGGGATGTTGTCATTACAGCAACAGATGGCAATGTCACCACAACAGCAAATGATGATGTCTTCTCAGCAAACTCTGTTGCCTCCCCAAGAATCAATCATGATGTCCCCTCAAATGATGTCACCTCAGCACCAAGTCCTGTCACCGCAGCAGCAGATGATGTTACAACAAGAGCAAAGCATGTTGCCTCAAATGATGTCATCGCCAATTATGTCACCCCAGCAACAAATGATGTTAACGCAGCAGCAACCGATGTTGCTGCAACAACAGACAATGCCCCAGCAAATGATGTTGCCACAGCAGCAGATGTCACAAGAGATGATGTTTCCACACCAGCAAATCATGTCACAGCAAATCATGTCACCACAAGAGCAAATGATGCCACAGCAAATAATGCTGCCTCAACAACAGATGATTTCACCACAGGTAATTCAAGCTGTGCTGTGTCATTGAACCTGACAATGTTCTTAAAGCTAAGAGTCACAGGATGGTGTTGTTGCTGACTTTCAGTGCGATACATATTGTAATGTGAATATAAAGAAGAAAAAATAGACATTCAAAAGAGTACACATGCACTGCCCTTTCAAGTTACACAGGTCTCTTGTTTTAATAATTCCACCACATGGAAAATAAGCCAGTAACATATTCCATAAATAAAGAAAATATTGCTCAATATTGTTCAATTAAATTTTACAATAGTATAGGGAACAATCAGACCACCATGACAGAAAAACTCACTTTTAACAGGAAGATACTGACAGAAGCAGGTTCAGGGAAGTGTGGCCATTGGTTGGGAGCGAGGGGAGGGAGCCAAAACAAAAACACAATGTGCAGAGAGCTTAGTAATAACTAAGAGAGTGAATAGAGCTGAGGTAAGAAGAAACGCTCATTATGGGAAGCCCCTAGAAGCCTAAGCCTATATAGTGCAATAGTGCATAAGGGAGGGTTCAGGGTTGTATGATTCAGTCTTAAAAGTAGAGAGGGTGTCTGTGTCCTAAATTCAAACCAGGAGCTGGTTCCATAGAAGAGTAGCTTGAAAGTGTCTGCCTCCCATTGTACTTTTAAATGCTTTTGGAGCCACAAGTAAACCAACGGTCTAAGAGAGAAGTGCCCTTTTAGGGTGATATGGTCAGTTTAATTCTGGATTTAACACGGAGCCAATTAATTGAAGCCAGTCTGGGTGAAATGTGCTCTTTCTCTCTTCTATTCAACTGAAGGCTTTTTTTGGGAGGGGGTGGGGTGGGGGGGGTTTCGGCATCACTCTGAGACTGGATGTTTCTATTTTTAGATTATGAGTATTAATACCTAAACATGTAACGCTAAACGATTAGTGATAGCAGCATTAAAACAAATGAAATATTCTATGATTTCATTTGAACTTGATAGTCAATATTTCTTGATGAAAAATAATATTCAAGTTAAAACCAGTTTTTAAATTTGCTAACTACTTTTCACAGCCTGTTAAATACTGCAAGCTAAAGTCAGTGTTTCTATTTTGAACATAAAGCTTTGTGCTCTTTCAGCAGCAGATGATGACTGACTCGATGATGCCACAGCAGCAGGGTTTTGGCCCACCATCCATCCCTACTCCAACTGCAATGATCATTAAGCAAGCGAACATGTCCCCTCTTCCAGGACGCCATATTCAACCCTCTCCGACACCATCCCGCCGTTCTGTCATTATGCCCTCCCCACAAATGCAACATCATCCTTCTGCTATGGCTTCCCCAGTGCCCTCTCCTTTGTTTGCACAAAGACGCAGTCCATCTCCACAGCCATCCATGAGGAGTGGGTTAATTAATGCCCAAAGATCCCCCTCTATTATGTCTAGGCGATTCTCACCTCCTTCCTCCCCTATGGCCTCCCCGCTTGCTCGTCGTAGAATGCAACCTCAGAGATCACCCTCTCCCCTGGCTCGAGGTCCTTCACCCTCCCATTCTCCCCGTGCCTCCATGATCCGGCATAGTCCCATGCCGTCACCAAGAGCATCAGTGAGGCGACGGTCTCCACCTTCTTCACCTCGTGCTTCCATGAGAAGGCGAAGTCCTCCACCAGCATCCAGTCCTGCCTGCAGCCCATTTGAAGCTAGAAAGATTCATAAGTCACCATCTCCTACCCTCTCTCCTGCTCATGTATCTCCCCCCCTCTCCCCACAGCTCAGCAGAAGACCATCTCCTTCCCCATCTCATCGTAGCTTATCCCCTGCTGGGCCCCGGCCTGCCTTATCATCCCCTACTCTTTCTCGTCGCTCCACTCGACTGCTTAGGGATCCAACACCAGTGGCTCGGCCTAGGATGGGTGGAAATGTTCCTTTAGGTACTGTCAGACCCTCCCCTATGGGTCTCCGAGGACGTCCAGTGCCCCCACCAACCCAGAATGTGCGTCCTTTTCGTGCCTCTTCTATAAGAAGCAATAGGTCTTCTGTTCTCACAGTGGACTCCTCTCTTCACTCCTCTCCTTTCCACTCCCCTCACATGGTCCACCGTGCTCCCTTGGGCAGGAGAGAATCTGGAAGATTACCTCCTCGTCCCATTGCTCGAGGACGTCCACTTGTGGCCCAGCGGTCTGTAAGAAGTATGCCGCCCCCTTCTCCACAGCTGTCAATTAAACACACACGGCACTCTGCCTCTCCACACCTCTCTCCTCGACTCTCCCGTCAGCCCTCCCCCCTCTTGCCCCCTCGTGCTGTCCACTCACCAACTTATGCACCAGAAATGATTCCCTATGCTGATCCTTACACTCAACAGTCACATCAATATGTAGCCCCATCTTCTCCCATGCTTTCTGGTGCTTTGCAGAACCAGTCTCTCCGACAAGCCTCCTTCTCATCCCCCCTTGGACCTCAGGTAGCCCACATGGTATCGATGGAGGATATGGTTCCTGAAGTAGACCCTTATGTTCCCTTGTCCCCTACGTTGTCTGGTGCAATGCAAAACCAGACTATTCGTGATGCCTCCTATGTTCCCTCACTCCAGAGACCAGTGTCACCTTATGGTCAACCTATGGCACCCTCATCTCCTATGCTGTCTGGGGCTCTGCAAAATCAAGCTCTACGAGATGCATCTTATGTTTCACCTTTACAAAGGCCAGTGTCACCTCTTGAACCTTCTATGTCCCCTTCTTCTCCAATGCTATCTGGAGCTCTGCAAAACCAGGCAGTGAGAGAAGCTTCCTATGTATCTCCTATTCGTAGACCTCAATCCCCTTATCCCCCATCTATACCTTCATCTCCAGTGCTCCCTGAAGCCATGAGACATGGACAGGCACTAAGAGGCGTAGCTTCCTATCAGACTTCACAGTTCAGTTTGCCATATGGGCCAACTGTTGTTACACCATATGATTATATCTCTGAGCCTGCCCCTGCGCCGCTGCTCCATGATGCACTGCAAAACCGATCTGGTTTCCAGAGTGTCTCAACTATGAGATCCCCTATGATGCAGCGTCGTAACCCTTATGCACCACCTGGGCCTCAGCTTCACAGTGCTCTTCAGCAGAACCAAAACCTTCGCCAAGCTTCTTATCACACGCCTGTGCAACTCAGAAGGTCTCCATATGGACCCCAACCCCCCTCTTCCCCAGCGTTAGGAAGTGCCCTGCAAAACCCGCAGTTGATGCAAGCATCTTACCGTCTGCCAGATGGAACTTTGGTTTCACCATATGCAGATCCACGTTCCTCCCCATTGCTTGGCCATGCCCTGCAAAATCAGCAAGTTCGTGGAGCTTCGTATGTCTTGCCCGACGGATCGATTAGGGTACGTATAATTGGAATATGCCAGTTACCTAGGTTTCAACAACAGCTACCTCATTACATTATACTCTTCTAATTCCCACTCTGCCTCTACCCACATAGGACCCTCGTATGCCTCAGAAGCCAATGTCTCCTAACCTCTCGAGAGCTCTTCAGAACCAGAACGTTAAGACTGCTTCATATACTCTTCCAGATGGGACCATTATAGATCCTAGACAACAAGTAATCTATTCCTTATGTTCCTTTCTTAACTTATTATTTTCATCATCTGTTTGTTAAAAATAAGGAATTTTTAAATACATTTTTCTCTCTTTGTTTATGCTCATTCAGCAACCCATTTCCCCAAACTTGGCTAAGGCCCTAAGCAATCCAGTTTTACGTGAGGCCTCCTACTCTCTCCCCGATGGGACCATTGTGATTGACCCCAAGAAACAAAAGTCCCCCAATCTTGTAGCAGCACTTCAGAATCCTTACCTCAAAAGTGCATCCTACACCTTACCAGATGGCACTATCATCATTGATCCACGCAAACCTGTCTCTCCAAACCTTTCCGGTGCCCTCCAAAACAGCGCCTTGCGGAGTGCATCATTCAAATTACCGGAAGGGGTTCAAGACCCCAATACACCCATATCACCAAACTTGGCCAAGGTTAGTTATTGATGTGCTATCACCACAAGTTCTTGTGGCTCCAGTTTGGCTAATAATCACCCTGACAACTAAATCATTTGTCTCTGTTTGAAAACTTAGGCTCTTCAAAACCCAGCCTTGAAAGGAGCTTCATACACACTCCCGGATGGAACTATTATAGTTGACCCAAGAAAACCAAAGAGCCCCAACCTGGCAGCTGCCTTGCAGAATCCTTATTTAAAGGGTGTGTCCTACACCCTGCCAGATGGAACCATCATCATTGACCCACGAAAACCAGTTGGCCCTGATCTCTCTAAAGTGTGTGCCTGTTAAAAAGCGTATACAGTATAGTTTTTCTTTGCTACAGTAATCTATTATTATTTATTTTTATTGCTTTTATTTATGTTTTTATTGCTGTTTTAGTTGCTGTTTTTTGCTTCTAAAGTTAAGAATAACAGTCTAGCTATTGAAATGAAGTGTAATATTTGGGACATTTTAGTGGCCTGCAGAAGCCACACTTGAGTAACTTCTCTGCTTTTCCTCTGCCTCCCTCAGGCTCTTACGAACGCAAACCTTCGAAGTGCATCATATCGTCTTCCTGATGGTACCCTGGTAATCCCTGGTCAGCCTCCAAACCTTTCATCTGCTCTGAGGCAAAACCGGGCTCTTCGTTCTACAGGTCTTTATCATCTGTCAGAAAACTCTGTGCTGTCAGGTGCGCCCAGACCCACGCCTCCCAACTTATACACTGCACTGCAGAAGGAAGATATGCGTGGTGCCAGTTACAGGTAGGAAACTATTCTGTTACTGGAAACTATCACAAGTGACCGGATTAAATTTTTCCTGGTAAATAACCTGTTAAGAAATCAATCTGCAAGCTGGGGATTCATTTAAACTAACTAACAGACAAACCCAAATCATCTCCAGTTGACTGTATAAAATCTGCATATGTTTAATGGTTCTTTATACTTTGATTTTGACCATTTTGCAGTATTCAGTTTTGCATACTTCACAACTAGAGAGTAGGTCCACTTAATGTTCATGTTCACACTTTGCCAGTGTACCCGAGTTACATGCTCTTCATCCATTTTCTTGTCCATCAGGCTTCCAGATAAATCTCTTCTCACACGGCGGTTCCACAATCCAAGCCTGTCTGATGCCGTTCAAAACCAGCAGCTTCGTTATGCTTCATACACGGTGCCAACAGGACTGCAGGGTGAGGACAATCGCTATGCTGTGATTCCTCCATATGGGCCACGCTCAGGCCACTGGGCCAGAAACGCCCAAGGAGGAGGGGATGGAGGTGAGGACGTTTGGGCAGCTGAGAGGGTTTTACCACATGGCACTGTCCAGAATTTGTCTAAGTGGTCGATGTACAAAGAAGATGGGGCATTAGAAGCATATTCACCCGCACCTCGATTTGTGGATGGAAAGGCTCAGGACCCAGACTGGGCTCCGGAGAGAGAGAGAGCCAGGCCGAGAGTACCAGGTCAAAGCTGGTATGATAAGGTACCCGAATGCAAGAATAACCCGTTTTTAGGAGGATTTAATTTTCTATAATTTTTTACAACTGGTGGAGAATAGATTGGCATAGGAACGAGCGTAATGTAGAGATTATTCAAGCAATAATTGAGAAGCTTTAAAGCTAAATGGCCCTAGCAGCATTTCCTGGTAGAGTTCACAAACATCTGAATTTCTGCATGTTTTGCATCAGCTATGCATTGAGCCGTGACTGTACACCCCAGGGTTGTTATTTGTGAGTGCTTGACTAATTATGTAAATTTCATGTGTGTGTCCAGATCTATTCTATCTTAAGCATGCCCACAACAAGCCACAGGGTTAAACGCTGGGCGGAGGGAATGGAGGACTTGACACAGCTCCCGTAAGCACAAACCATTAATAACTAACAGCCTCACTTATTTACGTATATCATGCTCCTACAAGCAGTTTAATCTCTGAGCACAGTGTAACACAGTTTATTCTATGGCTTGTTTCTTCCCAGTGTCCCTGTAAGCGCTGAAAACCTTTAAAGCACTATAATTATGTAAATTATATGTTAAGTATGTGAGTGTTATTTAAAAAAACAAAGCTACACCCAGTAGATCTGTTGATGACCAATTCACATCCAGAGCAAAAACCCAGCATTAGATATTTGTTTTGTTTTTATCTACATTTCTTAGGAAATCAGAGAGATCTTGAGTGTCTTTGAAAATGAATTAATGCTGGATGTCAAAGTGAGAGTGGGAGTGCTGCTTCAGTTGGACAATATGTGCTCAGGACATGAATTTAAATTTCCTGTGTTTAATTTCAGTGAGCTGAATGAGACCACTGTTCTGATGAACCTGAAGAAACGCTACGACCAGGATCTTGTCTACGTATGCTAAATCACTAATTTGCAAATTAAACAACATAATATCATCAAATGTCACGGACATTGCCAGCTGCCTCAGTTCATTTACCCTCCCTTTTGTCCTGTTGTCTGTCTTCCACTCAGACCTACATAGGCAGCATCCTTGTGTCCGTGAATCCATACAAGTTACTCAACATTTACGGGACAGACATGGTGCTCCTTTATGAAGGCCATGGACTGAGTGATAATCCCCCGTAAGATCTGTGTTTGTGTGTGTATGTGTGTGTGTGTTTTGGGGCTTTTGCATATGTTGTCTGTTAGAGTTTCAGCAAAGAGGTGGTTCAGGATACGCCATTTTTGAGTATTTTACTATTAATAAACTGCGGGAGAATATTAGGCTCAAAATTCTGACTTTAATGATTTAATTCTGACTTTGTCTCAGAGCTGAGAGGAAGGTCAGGCATTTTTCTATGAATTTAGCAAAAAGCAAAGTGAGTTTTTTTTAGTGGCCTAATTGTCTTTTGTAGAAAATTACTTATTCAAAGAAACATTTCTTTCAATTCAGTTTCAATCTAATCTGACCTGTAGTGATAACCTTCTGTGGGTCACTCTGTCTCAACTTACCAAATAAAACAAAACAAAAAAAAATCCAACCTGATCATCACAGATTAGCCTAAAACATTCAGAAGGAAACACACTTTCCTACTAGGAACTCAAATTCCAGGTCCCTACTGTTATTAGTTTCTGTTACTTTTTTTTAATCATTAAAAGATTTTGAAGAGGACGTTTTTTGAATATTAGATTATATATTAAAAGAAAGAGAGTTTCGATTCAGACAGTTGATGTTTCTTAAAACGTTTATGATCTAACACCCCTTTGTAAACTATTTATTTATTACTTTAGACTACCCGGTTTTGGGGATATTAGCTGTAAAGATGTCTGGCTTGTCTCGTAATTGAACTGGACGGCACTAGCCTTGCAGTTCTAAACTGAAAAACTCAACAGGAGTTTTTCTTTCTGTTTGTAAAGCAAAAAAGCAGCTAGCTAGCTAGCAGTATAGTTCAGCTGAAAGAATGTAATGTAAAAAAAGTTATTTTTTACATTTTGTCAGGCTGCCACTAGCAAAGTGATAGACTAAGCTGGCATAGTTCAGAATTAAGAAAACAAACACTTGAAGCAAACACTTCATTAAACCTGTTTTTTGTTTTTTTGGGGGGAGTAAATGGGTTTTAACCCCAAGCAAGGGACATTGCTGATGAGTTTTTCAAATGCAATTTTTGGCACTATTAGCGAAACGGGGCAAATGCAGTTTATTCCACTGTATCCTAGGGCAGTCTTTCCCAAACGTTTGGAGCCACGGCTCATATTTTACATTAGAAAAATCACATGGCACACCACCAAACAAAACTGTCACAAAAAGCATATTGATAATTTTTCCCCACGCACCGAGTATAACGGAGTTGGCCTGGTTTGTCCCCAGTATACTTTTTTTGCTTTCTTCTTTCTTCTTCTTCTTTTTCCCCAGGACCCAGGTCACATTGACTAATTTATCTTTTCAAATATTTATCTATTGCTATTACACACTGCGTTGTCTCACTCACAGCATGACTATTATATAAATTCTTCATCTTTTTCTGTTTTACTGGTAGCTGGCAACCCATTTAATTATAGCAGTTAGTTGTACTGCACTCTAGTGGAAAAAAATGTAATTGCTCCCTGGTCGCTACTAATTAGGTGGAACCAGATAATCTTTCATGGCACACCTGATCATTTCTCGCAGCACACCTATATGTATGGTTAGCAAACACTGTTCTAGAGAAAGGCAGACATCTACACAGCTAATTAAGCCAAAACTCTAGAGATGCATAAATAAAACTATAGGCCAGAGAATTGTTTAAAAAATGGAGTGCTTATTGAAGCTTCTGACAATTTTTTTTTTTTTGAAAAAAAAAGAAAATATTATTTTGCATGTATATGAGTTTTAAAAATGCATCGTGTAATTCATTTAGTTTCTCGGGGGGTGAAAAAATTCACACTTACGACGCAGAAGTCTCAAAAACTCACAAAACATCATGTATCAAATGTGATACAATAGGTGTTAAGAGGCTAAACCTTTAACTGAAACCTTTACAGCTGTGTTTGTGTGGGCTTGTTGCACTACATCTGTCTACTTGTGTCGTATGCTGTGCACTGTGATCCTGACTGGCGGTAAATAAAGGTGTTAAAGGCCAGCACTCTCAGGTGTTAGTAACAGGCTCCCGTTACACTGTTAATGGTCTGTTGCCAAGGGAGAGTTTGGTTATGGATTTCACTGCCACTTCTCCACACACCAAGCAGACATGCACACACAGCTGGTGTGTGTGTGTGTGTGTTTTATTCTAATTTGATATCTTTTGTTGTGTTGCAGTCATCTCTTTGCCATTGCTAATCTCTCATATACCACCATGATGGATGCCAAAAAAGACCAGTGTATAGTGATCAGGTATGAAATGCTGATTAAAGTCAGATCTTTGAAACTGTGTAATGCTGTTTGGATATTTCCCATTTATTTCCACACATTGAATTTTTAGAGCTGGCAGGTATCATAAAACGAGCGGTATAAAAAATTCATATTGGTGGGTTTTGTTATTCCAGTGGAGAAAGTGGGTCAGGAAAGACTGAGGCCACTAAATTGATCCTGCGTTACCTGACAGCCATACACCACAAACGCAATGTCACACAGCAGGTATATGTCCAGTCTCCAATTTTTTTGTATGAGTGGACAGATACAGAATGAAGCAAATATTTACACAGTTTTAAACTAACTTTTTCCCCCTCTCATCGTGATCTTTGTCTTCTCTGTCTTCTTCCTTCAGATAGAGGTAAAGTATTCTCATCGCTTCCCCCATATTTTGCTCTCTTTACCATCATCCTGAAAGTGCTCATGGTCATTTTTCTCTCTGTGCTGACTGGACAGATCCTAGAGGCCATGCCCCTGTTGGAGTCTTTTGGGAATGCCAAAACAGTGCGCAATGACAACTCTTCACGCTTTGGCAAATACACGCAGATCTACATGGACGAGTGAGTTGTGACAAGTTTTGCCAATTCATTCTTCTTCTTTCAGCTGATTCCTTTTGAGGTTTGGTGTTACGCCAAAAAGGGATTTCCAATGTTTCTATGTGTTTTTTTTATTTTTAATATCTTTGCTTTTTTGTTAGATAGACTGTAATCAAAACCTTTTTATAGAGGCTATATATAAAACAGAAAAGACCTGTTCTGCAAGTATCTTTATGACTCTACATTGTGTTATACATTATCTCGCCCATTTTGGTCACTTGAAATGTTTTTATAGGTCTGTAATGCTATCCCACACACACACACACATACCTGTTTTTCCTACATTGTGGGGTCCACGGAGTGACAGGTGCCTGATGGGATCCACCCTTTCCAAAGGGTGTAAAGACATGATTTTCA
>VUQR01014033.1:18472-29291 GCA_015108515.1 Hemichromis elongatus | reverse complement strand
AACGTGTGCAGGATCGCATCAATCGAGAAGTGGTGAATGTGACAACATTGCCCATCCCCGCTGAGCTGGCCGCCCTGCTACAGGCTGCTTCAGGTACACACACACACACACGCTCATATATAACACTTGCTGATATGAAGACAGTCTGTGCTAAAAAAAAAAAACCTCCATCAGAAGATGTGTTCCATCTTGTTTGCAGGTGGCCTTGAGAATATTTGCTGTGGTATTTCTGTGCTCACACACGGCCTGCTGGTTTTGTTTGCATGTGTGTGCCGTGCAGGTGGTGAGGAGCTGCATTCTGACTGCTTGGCCGTCGTTCAGGCTCCAAAGGTTCAGGTTGACCCCCAGCTGACCCTGCCCCTGGACATCAACAACTACCTCATGACACACTACATCCGGGCCATGTTTAGGGTACAAATGAAGAAACACGCACAGTTATGTTTTGATGACGTTAGAGGACATTACACAATTTACATTAATCGTCTGTAGACTTTCTGTAACCCTAAACAAAACTGCTACTTGCTGAACCTTAAACCTTTTACGGTAACATTAAACTAAGTGGTTGTCATAAAATGTAATTATTTACATGAAGAGGACTTGCTTTTTGACACCAGAGGGGAAGCAGGTCTACACAATATCACTGTCCAATAGCTTTCTGTCCCTTACAACAGGAAAAGTACAGACACTCAGGAAATGCATTTACATTTTTGTGAAGGACTACATACATCATTTCTCAGCGCTGTCCGTGTGTTTATAGGAGCCATTGTTTGGGATGGTGGCAGCCCCTCTGGAGAGTTCCCTGATTCGAATGGATGAGGAGCTAAAACATGGAGCCCTCAACGTTTTCATTCTGGTATAGTTACATTCATTTGTTGCTGAGTAACTCTGGTATCTACAGTCTAAATGAAAGCCTTATGGTACTGAAAGGTCAAATCTAATGTCAGGAAATGAAAAGCCATCAAATGAATGTGTGCTGCAGTTTTTGGCAATTTAAAATTCCCTCAGCTACAGTTAAGTCCACAGGCTTTTGGAAAATTATACTTTTTCTTTCTTGTAATGATGCCTCCGTGCAACACAGCAGTGGATTTCAAATCAAACATTCAAACAAGCAGGTGACCAGGTGAAGCCAGGTCCCTTTTTATATAATGAAAGCTTAGGCAGATAAAAGATCTGGCGCTAAACCTGCATTTGCTAGTTCTTTAGCTCTCAATATGAGGTCCCAAGACATGTAAGGGAAGGAGGCTGTCAGAGAGATGGCAAAAACTTTAGGAGTGGCCAAATCAACTCGCACCAGAGTGATGGGAAGAGAAAAGTGTGGAGAAGGAGAGAGACAGCTCACGGTCCGAGGCATATCACATTATCTGTCAAACATGGTGGGGCAATGTTACGGCATGGGCATGTATGTATGGCTTCCAGTGGAACTGGGTCACTGGTATTTATTGATGTTGTGACTGCTGATAGAAGCAGCAGGATGAATTGTGAAGTGTGCAGGGCTACACTCTCTGCTCAGACTCAGCCAAAAGCTGCAAAACTGATTGGAAAGTGCTTCACAGTGAAACAGGATGGTGACCTAAACCAACCCAAGAGTTTGTCAAGGCGAAGAAAGTGGAAATATTATTTAGTGAACAAAGTCAGTCACCTGATCTCAACCCAGCAGAGCATGCTTTTCAGTGTCTGAAGAAAAAACTGAGACCCACAAACAAGCAGCTACTGAAGCTTTCCTTTTTTTATGGAGCTTATAGTTGGGGCTGGATCAGGTGACCTGAAATCCTCCCTTAGTTATGCTGCAATAGGTCTAGGCTTCTGAGCTACGGTCTAGGCTATTTCATGGGTTCCCGTCAAGTACTGACTGTTTCTTCTTCACTTACCTCTTTTCACTCATTGTGGGTTTTTACACCACTCTGTTATTATTAATTAGTTATTATTAATTTCTGGCTCTCTTCCAAAGTCCGTCTTTTGTCCTGTTTTTCTCCCCTCATCCCAAACTGCTAACGGTAGCTAACCCCTCGCTTACCCTGATTCTGCTGGAGGTTTCTTTCTGTTGAAAGGGAGTTTTTCCTTCCCACTGTCACCAAGTGCTTGCTTATAGGGCGTTGTCTGATTGCAGGGGTCTTCTCTCTATTGTTGTAGCGTCTTTGCCTTACAACGTAAAGCACCTTGTGGTGACTTTTGTTGTGATTTGGTGCTTTATAAATAAAACTGAATTAAAAATAGGGGAAATATTCATAAAATAGCTGTAATTCCTAAGTAGTTGATATAATATTTATATTAAACCACTTTAATTAAAGCTCAAAGTCTGCACGTCCATCACATCTTAGTTGTTTGATTTAGTTGCCATCCTGGTCCGAAAACTTGTGGTTCTGACTGTACTGTGTTGATTTAACCATTGGTTCAATTATACATCAACTGTTCAAAATCTGTAAAAACCTTTTTTGACCAAACCTATAGAACTGGGGACTTGAGTTTTACTTATTCATGTGTTAAATACTAACTACCCGTGCTTTTAATAGATTCTAAGGTTCATGGGTGACCCAAACTTGAATGGGGCTCAGGAGAATCTGTTTGGGAACTACATCATCCAGAGAGGACTTTCCAATCCCAGCCTCAGAGATGAGATTCTGGTTCAGGTGGCAAATCAAGTAAGAAACACTTTTTGTGTGTGTGTGTATGTTTTAAATCATTACTAATTACATTTTTTCTTCATTTACTTGATTGCTGATGTTTATACCACTAGGTGTGGAGGAATCCTAATATCCTAAATTCAGAGCGCGGCTGGCTCCTGCTTTCTTCCTGCCTTTCTGCCTTCCTGCCCTCTCAGAGGCTTGCTAAATACCTGCTGAAGTAAGACGTGTCCATGCATCATATAAACCATCCACCACTATTAGTAACATTTTATTGTTCTTTATACTCTACATTAATTTGTTCGTCTGCAGGATTTTGCTCTGCGGTATATGTTTGCAGTGCTTGTGTTTGTTAATGCTCGTTGTTGTTTTGCAGGTTTGTGTCTGACTACGGGCCGGAGGGCTATGACTGCGTGTGCCAGCACCGTCTGCTTCAGGCCCTGCAGAGGCTCAGTGTCGGACCAGAGTATGTCAGGACGTACCCACCCTGCCTACTGGAGTGGACCGCCAATCGCAAGAGAGCTCACACGGTTCTGCACGTACACTGTTTCGATGGTGAGAAAACGAACAACACACATGGAATGAAAACAATGTTAGCCTTTTTTTGGTCTTGTTTTGTTTGGGGTTTTTTTGTTTTTTTTAAAGATGTGTCAAAGTGCCCCTGAGCCTGGGGCTACCAACCCTATTTGTAGTCTGAATATTCATTTTCTTTGAATTTAGTTAAGCTGTTTTCACATCATTTTCCTAAAACTTGCCAAGAAGCATAAAAAAAAAGGTTAAAAAGAATTTTGAAAAAATGGCATTTATATATTTTTATTTAACTATCCATATTTGCAAAAAACGATGACGAGAGGGCAAAAACCAGGTTAAAATGACTCGTGCTTTCATGTCAGGTACATAACCCTGGCTTTACTCTGAGACCAGATGGGGTCATGATGTAGGAGAACGGTCCTTATTTTTCCCCACATTCAGTGGGCATTGCACTGTGAATTTATTACCCAGGATCGGTCCGTGAAAGCTGGATCTTTCTGTAGCGTCCCGAGATGTCCAAGGGAGATTATTCACTGCCATTATTCCCACCCACACAATCATCGGTCACCAACCCCCCTGTTTGACAAATGATTTTGTCCTTTTCTCCAAAGATAAATTAAAGTTGAAGCCTCAGAGCGATCTAAAATTAACAGGAGACCATATAAAATGTGAGATTGGCCAGATTTATGTCTATATGGGAGGAGTTGTGATCCTATTATTGAACCTGTTGAATTGATCATTTGGTACAATTTGACTCATTGTGACTGAGTCAGCCTTGACCGTCTTTAATTCCCCCTGAGCCCAGTCAATGTGTGCACTCTTCAGCATGAAAGAGGTATCTGTCTCTCTCTCTCATTTCCGCCTCTCATTCAGCTAATCTGTCCTCGAGCCTCGTGGCAAGTCCGCTGAGGATTAGACAACACCTGATACTCGCTCTGGTTCACTGGTCTTGTTTGTGCCCGTTTGCTCTGCTGGTGTCTGTGAGAATCTTCCCAAACACACCAGTGAGGGCGCTAAGAACTTTAAACACAAGTACAGTGGGAAGAGTGGGAGACAAACACAGCATGTAGCAATTCATTTTATTCCCTCTGGGACTTTTGTTCTTCAGGTGTGTCCTTTCTGTGTCCACTTCACTCATGGACAACAGGAGAAGAGATGGCCAAAGACATCTTACAACACAGGTAGCATCTTTGTGTCCGACGTTAGCACAAAATTCACTGGATAATGTAGAAATGTTGAAAAGAGAAAAGCGGATGACAAATGAACGCATTACAGTCTTGCATTGTGTTGTATGCCTCTGTATGTGTGTGTGTCTAGGGGTGTGGTGGAGGGCCGTCGAGGCTGGTCGGTGCTGCTGAAGGAGCCGGCTCAGTGGGTGGAGCTAGAGGGGTCAGACTACGTTCTGGACCTGATGTCAGACCTGGAGCTTCCTGCTGACTTCCCCAAACACAGCAGCTACTTCATCATCTCTGCACAGGAGCCAACCAGAGTACGGGCAAATGCCAGCATGTAAGACTCAAACCTACACACAACCACACGCACACGCACACACACACACACACACCCACACACACACACAAAGTCTCTGAGACTTCATGAACCCATCCAGCCGTTATGGAGTTGAGTTTGTCACTGTTTACATTTTAAGATGATGAAGTAACTAAGTGCATTTTCTCTATTTCTATAATTACTCATAGCTTTGGGATACTTTTGAGATACAGATACAGGTCCACTGAAAATATTGAACTTTTCATTCCACTGGTAAAAAATTTCTGAGGCTCTTTGGATCCCTTGTCACACATTTGAAAGAATTTCTTACTGGGATTTTCTTGAAATTTTTCACAAAAGGCTAACATTAAAGGACACCTCAAAAAGGTTAATATATGCAAATTTACATTTTCTCCATTCTTCCCCTATTATTGATGTCACAAGCCCAGATATTTATCCTTGAAGAATCACTAAACTCTAATACCTAAGCCTACACGATGATTTAAAAACAACTCCACCTTGACCTGATACATCTCTGAAATGTCAGTAATGATGAAATAATATAGAGAAATCTTCTAGCCTCATAGGCATTTTAACTTCAGATACTTAAGATTGGTATAGTTATAAAATATGCTTTCCTTTGTCTGTACCTGCAAACAGACCTATTCAGTTAGAAACAACAGTTAATATTGTTAGTAACTCTTTTTAGCAAAAATAAGGTAAAAGAAAAAAAAACTCTTGAAACTGTAGACTGTATACACATGATGGAAGTTGCTAGCATGATGTCAGTCATTAATTTGTGAAGCCATGTTTTTAAGAGTTAGAGTTTTAGCATTTTGTCTGCTGCTGTCTTACTTTTATTGAAGCTGGAAGTGGGACACTTGAAAGATTGGAATGCTACATAATGAGCTAATGTTAGCAATCTGCACACACAGATATTTGCTAATTAGTGCTGTGTATCTCACCCAGACTTCAAAGCGTATTCTTTGTCAGATAGCTTTTAGGAAAGCTTAGCATTTAATGCAGTAAGATAGATGAATAAGAAGACTGAACATTTGTCACGAATTGAGAAATTTGCTATGGAGACCAGAACAGGTTTTTGTTCCAGGCTGAAACATGTCGATTTCTGCTGTGAATTTGGATATTCTGACATTGGAGTCCCTGGGGACTGACTTTCATTTTTGGAGCCAGCCTCAAATACCAATTCTTTGGGTTTATTTTTCAGTCGCAGAGGTAACCCCTGCTTAAAAGCAACTGCACACTCGCTGCTCGGCACCAGATAAAAATAGAACAAATAGTGACTCACTAGTTCACAAAGCAGAGCTTTATTAGCTTAAGACAGACCAAAAATGGAGCTTCCTAGAAAAACTATTGGGTGTGTAAATAACTAATTGTTTACAGCACATTTTGAAAGTCTGTAAAGATGTCGCCACCAGTTTTAAACAGCCTTTTCTTTCCTATTGTGTTACAGAAGCCTGTTGGGGGGTGGCTTTAACACGAACGATGATGTCATATCTACAGCCATATCTAGCTCGGATGCAATCAGCCAAGGTACGTCACAATGTCAAACATATGTGTGCACATATTGACTGTGACTGGAGCACACTTCAAAGTCCTCTCCCCTCTCTCAGACCTGGAGCCTCACAGAGGGATGGATCGTTATCTTGACAGCCTGTTTGACCCTGTGCTGTCTGACGGAGCTGGAGTAAGTTACATAATTCATTCACTCTGAAACACTTGCGCACATGCGAGCAGACTCCTCCATCTACCACTTACTGTCAGTCACTGTAAATCTCTGTAGAGCTCTATTTTTAGAAAGTGGGCATGGAGTGCGCCTTCAAGGAATGAGCTGTAGACTGGGTAAAAGTCAGTTAGATATACAATGCATATAGAGAGCACTTTTGCCACTAGCATACAGACAGATGTGAATATACCTCTGAAAGCAATTTCCAGAAGAAGCACCCAGTTTCAGGTCTGTCCTACGGACTTTCTCGTGTAGGTCTGAGATATTCAATAAGTTTGGTGTTTGATCGAATAAACCTTCTTGTAATTTGCAGCCATTACAAAATAAAACTGGGTAAGGTGCATAATGAGTGTAAGGAAAAAAAAGACATTAAAGACAACAAAATCTAATTAAAGAAGAGCAATAATACTTTTACATCCAACACATTCTCAACAGGCGTCATCAAGAGAGTGACAAGATTTAAAAGAAACAAGAGACTCAGTGGGAGTTTGGTAACAGTGAATATCATAATGTGGGGCCCTAATAGCAAAAGCCTGAGCGTCTTTATCACAAACTGTGAGCTCCAAGTTAATTACAGCAAAACCACAACTGGGAATCAGGGCACGTTTCTAGAAAGCAGGATATTTGCCTGTCTGGTGATTTATGTTTTTTAGCCTGGTTGTGCCAGATAAAAAAAGATATATCATTTTTTAAACTTTTATATGGCTTGGAAATAATTTTCCCACAGCAGTAAAAACAATTATTCCTCATGTAAAACTGTGATTGCAGAGAATATCTGGAGACTGAGTTAAAGCCTTTTGTGGTGCAGTCAATGCATGGCCTTGTCGGCCGGCCAGTCCTCAGCTGGGACGCCGATGTGGTGAATGTCAGCCGTGCTATCGGATGTGGCTGACAGGAATTAGCATGTATCAGATGTGTTCTACAGACCTCTCCCGGCCAGCAACCTATTCCGTTACCCAGTTACCGTAACTGTCACAGCCACCAGATCGCCACGATGATTTCCCACCCAGAGGATCTGCTTACGAGGGACTGACACTCTGGCAAATGAAGGGCTTATTTTTTAATGAGACATGGCCTACAAACGCACACACTCCTGAGGATTTATGGGTCAGTGGTTGATTTCTGATGGAACGGTTGCACACTGAAGAGGGATTCCTCTTCAGAGATTCCTCTGATCACACATCAGACAGTCACTCGCTCTAAGATACTATAAGCACAAATGCTGTTTTAACAGAGATTTCTGTGCAAAAGTATCCCTTGTTTCTCTACATTTGCTTACAAGCAACCAGACTTTCTTGTGATTTTTGTTTGAAATGGACTAGTTCTCCAGGCTTTCTGAAAGCTTTTCAAGGTTTTTCTTTGAAGACTAGCTGCTTTAAAAAAAAAAATCAGTTTCAGACCTTGAACCTGACATTTTCAGAGGAATATGTTTTGTTTCGTTTGTTAAGCTACTTTTAAATTGTACCTTTAGGCACTTGTTCAATTTTCTTAATTTGCATCTATGAAAAATGACAAATTTAAGAGTATGAATGGGATCAAATGGTATTTGTGCATCAACAGGTGATTCCCAAAGAGCTGTTATCTGAATATACCTCAGCACTGTGTGCAGTGTGTCCTTAAAAAATGTGAGAAAACTGGACTACTTCACTGAAGCCTCATTAGAAATAATCTAAGTGGAAGGTTGGCTGTTTAAAGAAACATGGAAACGGAGAAAAGACATTTGATTTGACAAATGACACAAGAACTGGGCTGAAAATCAGTGACAACAGGTGTGATTGAGCGATTAATCCAAATTCGAGCCTGTTGTTTGCATTAACCCCCTGGAGATGGAGTGTCCAAACAACATGACCACTTTAAGATTACTTAACAATAAGACACAGCCTTGCGGAGTCTCCGTTTCACCTCGGGTTAAAAGTGCGGACTTCAAAGTGCATGCAAGTTTTTAAATTGTATAGACCAAGTAAAACCAGACTTAAGATAAATAGTTTGCGCCATGCTATTTCCTGAATAGTGTCGTTACATTTAGTGTCAACATGAAATGTGAATTCAGACGTTTGAGGTTGTGCTGAAAACATGACATCAAATGAGGCAAAGTAAACAGTTTTTACAGGTGGAAAAAAAAGCAAAATGAAAAGTAGTCAAAAACTGTGAATGAATCCCTTGAGTCCTGTGGGTAAACACATTTCTAATGATTTTTTTTTTCTTATTGACTAGTTTGAAGTATTTCTTAATACATTTAGAGCAGCTGTCTCCAACCCTCGGGCCATGGACTGGCACCGGTCCATGAGTCGTTTGGTACCAGGCCTCGAGAGTCGAGGCTCAGGTGTGAAATTTATGGTTTTCAGGGTTTTTATCATTAACTCAGGCTATGTCCACACTAATGTGTTTTTGTTTGAAAACGTATAGTTTTGTCTCCGTTTTGGCCTCCCGTCCATACTGATATGGAGTTTCTTGTCAGGGAAAACAGAGCGTTTTGGAAACGCTCTCCAAAAGGCATACATTTTAAAACGAAGCTTTCGAGGACGCAGTGTGGACGGCCAAAACGGAGACTTTTAAAAACGATGACGTATGTTAGTCATATGATGCAGTACATGTACTCATTTGTGACTCAGAGCAACAACTCCGCCTCATTATCATTTCATTTGAAACATTCTGTGTTTGTTCTCACCATTTCGCCACTTCGTTTAAAAGAGCCGAAAAGTAAATAAACAACAGATGGAAATGACGCAGGTCGAATCGTCTTACGTGCTTTTGTGTTTTGCACCGTTTTAATGTGGACACGCAAATGTGTGAAAACGACTCAAAATAAAAGTGTGGATGCGCAGCGTTTTCAGCGAAAACTCAGTTTTCGGATCTTTCTGGGCTAGTGTGGACGTGGCCTCAGTTTTCCTGGGTTTTTTCCCGTGTTGTAGTTTTGTGTCTTATTTTGAAAGAAATATTTAGGCATTACCATAGCGACCAGAGAGCATTAAGGTGTAGAGAGGAGGATGTTACTCTCAGTGTTGTTGAGGAGGACGTTGCTAATAAAGCTACAAAATTACACAGTGAATTTGCTTTTATTATTATATTTACAAAATACCACAGTTTTTGTCTTGGTCGTATGATTTTTTTTTTGTTGTACTTATCGACGATACTTTAAAGGCCGGTTCGTAAAAATATTGTCTGACATTAAACCGATTTAGAGCAAAATTACTTAATCTTGGGTCCTTGACCTCATGGTGGCCATATTCATCTTTTACAGTCTGTGTTTTTAAAGTCTGCTTGTGTTTTCTCACAGGAAGTAGAATCAGCTGGAGGACTGTCCAGCCGGATGAAGGGAGCTGGGGGAGTTGGTGGTGGTTGGCATCAGCAGGGAGCGTCCACGGGGCCGCCGCCTCCACCTGGAGGTCAGTCACAGACATTAGCACGCATGCTAAATGTTCACACTTTCGCACTCCACAGTCCTGACAGATGATTAGCGTATGCAATAAAACAAACACACTTAAAATCTGACAGAAACTGATGGCTGCATGTGTTTGTGTTCACAGCTGTGCGAGTCCTTCCTGTGGGAGGTGTGATGTCGCCTCCTGTTGCTGCAGTGGCACCTGTAACACCTGGTTTGTATCACAAATGATGACGGGGGGGGCGGGGGGGCATCAAACATGATTTTCCATCCTGTTTACTGTCTTTTTCCTCCAGATGCCCAGCAGGCTGTTTTGTCCCAGCAGCAGCAGGCGATTGTGAACCAGCAGGCCTTCATCATGGTGAGCCTCGGTTTTGGATCCGAGTGTGTTTATCTATCCCACTGCTCTCTACTGTGGATGTAATGTGTCATGTTCTTGTTTCTCAGGCCCAACAGATGACTATGCAAGCCATGGCTATGGTCAGCAGCCCGGTGTCAAGTCCGCCCACTTCCCCGATCACGAGCCCTCCCATGAGTCCTCTGTTCCATCAACCTCTCAGCCCGTATGCCCCTGCGAGCCCGTATGGTGCCATACCGCCAAGCCCGTATGCAAACATCCCACCGAGCCCCTACGCTAACTTCAGCCCTACTGCCTTTGCTGCAGCAGACATCCCGCTTCGCCCCCATCCTCTCTCTGCTCAGGCTCCTTCACAGCCTCGGGCTCGGCCTCCTGCTGGTCCCCAGACTCAGCCTCAGGCCTCCCCCGCCAACCCTAACCCTGAGCCAGCCTCCACAAAAACTGACAAAGCTAACCCAGCTGCACAGGTCAGTAACTCCGAGACATGTGAGGAAACAGTTTGCACTGACACGTTGCGTAATATTCAGGCGCTGAATAAAAGAATATAAAAGAGGCTGCTGTGAACTTAAAGCAACAGGAGACATTATCCAGGAGAAGCCGTTTATTTGAAATACAAAGAAGATATGTGATGTTAGGATAATAAGCAGCAGCTGGTTCGAAAAAAAAAAAAAAAAAAAAAAAAAAACATAAATAAC